>ML297716.1:44346-66561 GCA_005239495.1 Nicotiana undulata
CAACACCCTGGTTAGAGGGGGGGGGGGGGGGATCCATCAAGGTATAAGAAGAACTATAATTAGGAATGTGATTTCTGTCACATGAAGGAGAATTCAAGAAAAGGATGATTTAAATTAATGAAGTGTGACTACTGATAAGTAGGGATTTTAACCTATTATTTACTCTCTTTTACTTGTGTTTTAGGCCAAAAATACTTGAAGGTATTCCCAGAAACTAATGAAATATGCTTTCTTGGAGGGATTATTCAAAATGAGCCAAAGGAATCAAAATCAACTTAGAAAGGAGTCAAAAGTTGAACAAAAACCAAGACTGGACAAATAGGCCAGCAGTGCGGACCGCACATATATTGTGCGGCCGCAATCAAAAGTATGTGGTCTGTAAGAGGGAGATTCAAAGACTTGTAATTTTTGCTCTATGATGAGCGCGAATCACACCAATATTGTGCGGCCGCAACCAAAATTATGCGGTCCGTGATGAACAACAATCAGATAGTTGACTACTTGGGCAAAATGAAGAAGTGTGGACCGCACCAAAATTGTGCGGCCGCAGGATGTCAAGCGCGGTTGCACACACAATTGTGCGGCCCACAATGATGAAGGTTCAGAGATTTGTCTCAAGAAAAAATCAAGCAAGTGCGGACCGTATCACTTTTATGCGGCCATATAATCATGAGCGCAACCGCACTTAGAATTATGTGGTATGTGAAAGTCCAGATCAAGCCAGAATCAAAAGTAAAGAATGCGGACCGCACCAGAATTGTGCGGCCGCACTCAGAATTATGCGGACGCACACCCTCCACAGGGACATTTTTGTATGATTATTTTTAGCTTAGTATAAATAGAACTTTTTGTCATTTTTATGTTATGTTACGTTTTGTATGAGCACTTGAGGCGGCTAGTGTTACTGTTTTCGAAACGTTTGTACTAGATTCACTTCTTATCATTAGATTTTTATCCCATAATCTATTATTATGGATTTTATATTCATTTCATCTTTAATTTCTTCTATTTTCATGAGTAGATAAACCCATATCTAGGGTTGTGACCCAACCCAAGAGTCGATATTTAATGGGTGTTTGATTTTAGGGCTTGAATGTGAATGGGTTAGTGATATTTAGCCTAGTTATTGCTAGAACTCAAGAATTAATGGCTGCAAACATTGATTCATGCCTTTGTGACATAGTCTCTACTTGAGAAAGAGGGACTAAGCCTAGGAAAACTAGGCTAACAAGGAATTGGGATGAACTCAAGAAATTGATAGCCCCAATTAAAGGGTTAAACCTAGAGACAGTAATACCCGACTTGATATAATATCACTTGATTTGTATGAATACCCATTTGGACTTGAGAAAGCCAAATTGGGCAAAATCACTCAAACTACCGAGAGGTATAGAGTGAGTACCCGTGTGTGATAGCTATATTATAATCTCAACTAATCAATCTTGCCCTAGATTTTACTACCCGTTAGATAACCACTTAGGTAGAAGTCACGACCCTAGTCTCTTTTAACACTTTACAAAAATATTATCCTTAGTTTCAATTATTGCAATCATTAGAGCAAAGATAGAAGTAGAATATAAACCCAAACTTGTGGAAGTGTAATTAGATTCAAAGCCCGCAACTCGCTTAGATATAAACCTAATTCCAAACATTAACTGTCTGTGGATTCGATCCTGACCTTAGTTGGGTTAAAATTGCATCGACCCCCTCGCTACTCAATAGTAGTGTAGGCTTGGACCCGATCATTTTTGGCGTCGTTGCCGGGGAGTTAGATGGTCTTAGCTATATATCTAAGTATTTGTGTTTTTTGTTTTTCTTTCCTTCCGTTCTACTAATTTTCTTTGCTTTTAGTTACCAATGGCTCTTAACAACGAGGCCCTCGAAAATATTCCATTGGGGGAGGAGGTAGATGATGAACAAGTGGATCAGGTTCATCTTGAGCCTCAAGTACAAAGGAGAGGCCGACCGCCTCACGATAATGTGCCAAACCCTCCTCACCCCCACCAAGGGCAACATACCGGGTGTTGCCCAACGAAGGCTATGAAAATGCAATAGTGTCGCCCTAGATTAGGGCGGGTAGTTTTCAAATAACCAATGGCATGCTTACACTGCTGGAACATCGGGGTTTCTTCACCGGAGCTCCACATCAAAATGCCTATAAACATCTCAAAGGTTTTGTTGACACATGCTGGGGGAGCAAGTAGACGAATGTATATGAGGACGCATTGAGGTTAAGACTATTCCCTTTTTCACTTCGGGGAAAAGCTTTGGACTGTTTAGAGAGGTTTCCCAACCATTCCATACACACTTGTGATGAGTTGGCCGAGAAGTTCATCGCAAAGTTCTTTTCTCCGGAGCATATGGCGAAGCTAAGAGATGAAATTTTGGCTTTCAAACAAGAGCCAAATGAACCGTTGCATGAAATTTGGGAACGGTATCGCACAATGGTCAAAGAATGCCCAACAACAATATGACCGAGGCAATGATCCAGCAAACCTTTTATAGGGGGATAAACACAACTAACCAATGTGTGGTAAATCAACTCGTCGGGGGTAATTTCATGAACACGCCGTACTCTGAAGCATGTGAAATATTGGATGAGATGGCAGATACCTCTTCGGCATGGCAAAGTACAGCCTACGTTCCACAGGGTGACCCTAATGTTGTCCACCTCCACAAGGAACAACATGATCATAGGCAAGCCATAGCTGAGTTGACAACCACCATGAATCAATTGGCCAAAGCTCAGCTTCAACAAGTTTAGGGACCAAAATAGGTAAATGCCATGGAAGGAGTAAACATGATGGTTAACAAGAGAAGGCAATGAGGCCAACAAGTACAAAACCATCCGGAGCAATTTGAGCAAAGTAATAGTGGGTACAATCAAGATGATGCATATGATGATCAAAGTGAAGAGGTTCAATATGTCAACAATTACCAAGGTCAACGGAGCAATGCTCCAAATCAACAACAACGGAGATAGCAGGGAAACCAAGGTAATTGGGGCAACCAAGGTCAACAAGGAAATTAGAATAGTGGCAAAAACAACAACCAAGGCAATTGGGGGAACAACAACAATCAAAATGGGGTAATCAAGGAAATCAAGGCAATTGGGGAGGAAATAATCAAGGCAATTGGGGTAGCAACAATAATCAAGGGGGTTGGAATAACAACAATCAAGGAAATCGGGGTCGGGCTTACAAAGGCCCCGATGTATCAACAACCAAATAACCCGCCTCCATATCTGTCACAAGTTCCTAGTTCTTCCAACAATGAGATGGGACGGATTGAAAGCATGTTAAAGCAAATGATGGAGAAAAACACCGACTCTGATGCCCAAATAGCCTCCCACAACACTTCTATCCGTAACTTGGAAGTCCAACTTGGCAAAATTTCTCAAGCCTCGAATACTCCCCCTAAGGGGGCACTACCAAGTGATACGGTGGTGAACCCGAAGTGTGGGAACAATACAAGGCATGTTATGGCGGTGACAACAAGAAGCGGGAGAGGTCGAGTTGCTAGTACATCAAACTCAAGAAAGAATGTGAATGATGATGTGTTGTTGCAAGATGATGATGAGCCAAGAAATGATGTTCAAGAAAATGATGAGGTGAGGATAGACATTGATGAAAATGTGGAGAAGACACAAGATGATGTGAACCCTTCTAGGGATCATGTGATAGACATACCGGATCCGGTAGTGCCTAATGCCAAGGCTCCTTTGCCAAGGCCTCCTCCCCCATATCCTCAAAGGCTCGTAAAGCAAAACAATGCGAATCAATTCAAGAAATTAATTGATATGATAAAACAATTATCCATAAATGTGCCATTGGTTGAAGCCTTAGAACAAATGTCGGGATATGCCAAGTTCATGAAGGACTTGGTAACAAAGAAGAGATCAATGAACTTGTATTGGTAAAAAAATAGACTCCACACGTGTAATATTTCTGATGACAAAGCAATCTACGTGGAGCAATGGAAGCATGACAACTGGATAAGAGTTTAGAAAGAGGTACGTGACAAATAGATACGGAATAATACACCCCCGAGACAATTAGAAGCGGAAGCTCTTGTTTAATTAAGGAGTTGAAGAGACATGGTTAGAATGAACCAGGGCAGATTCAAAGATCTTCAATCAATGAGCCAAAACGTTATAGAATCTTCGCGCAACAGTTACGATTACCTATTGTAACGTTACATCGATGGTATTATTAATCATTAATGATCAATCATTTAGAATAATAGACGTTATATTAAGAAATTCCCTATAAAAGGGAGTAAAATCTCACTTGTATGGACACGTTCGAACCACTATTGGAATATATTTACATTTCTTTGCTCTTATTATTTTCTTATTTTACAAGTCAAACTTCTATTATTATTCTTAGTGAATTTTCTTGGTTACCAGAAGCCCGAGTACTTCTTAAAATAGCTTTGACTAAAACTCTAGTTCTTTGGTTAAACAAATTGGTTCCGTTACCGGGAATCTGATTATTGTTTTTTGCATTCCTAAATTATATTTACTGAATCATGTCGAACACCAATGACAACAATCAACAGGCAACTTGAACTCCAGTTCCATCGCCTTAGGGAACTCTACGAGGGTCAAGGGACAACTCCCCGAAAAGATCCACAACTCACAACAATGACCAAGTTGGAAATGAACAAACAGGAGAGCAAGACACTGTGAAGTAGATAATTGCTGAATATGTGAGTGAAGCTCTTCAAGCTTTCGTAAGGGGGTTACCCACCATACCACCTACGCCTCCTCCAAACAACACAAAAACTGTGGAAAATCCATAGTCTGGACTAGCTAATTCTGGAAGTAGAGGCACTCCAAACGAATCCCTTGAAGGAAGATCAGGTATGTCTAATAATCAGATTTACAATCTTTAATACTAACCTTGCAGAAACAGGTGAAAAAACAAAACGATTGTATCGAACAAATTGCTAGAGTACCACATGTCATCAAGGGGATTGATATTGATAAATACTCTCAACAACTATGGAAGCCAAGTGCAGTACCTTTGCCGATTCCCAAAAAATTTAAGATGCCCGGTATACCAAAATATGACGGGACAACCGATCCACGTGATCATGTTACTGCGTTTACCACATGAGTAAAAGGCACCGATTTAACTAAGCAGAAAATCGAGTCTGTGCTGGTCAAAAAGTTTGGAGAAACACTTACCAAAGGATCACTAACGTGATATTCTCTCTTACCCGAAAATTCTATTGATTCTTTTGTTGAGCTTGCAGATTCGTTTATAAAAGCACATTTCGGAGCACAAAAAGTGGAGAAAATAATGGAAGATATATTCAAAGTAAAACAAGGAGATGCAGGTTGCTTCGTGAATTCATAGACAGGTTCCAACGGGAAAGGATGTTGTTACCAATAGTGCTTGACAATTGGGCAGCTATGGCATTTGCAAGAAACTTGAATGAAAAAAGCTCTAAAACCACGAGAAGACTCAAAGAAAGTTTACGTGAATTTCCAGCTACAACATGGAAAGATGCTTATAACAGGTACAATACTAAATTACGAATTGAAGAGGATACCATAGCTCAATCAAAAAAAGAAGACAGGACAAGTTCTAGGCGCTCAGAATCAGAGACAAGATAAAAGTAGGTACGAGCCCTATATGGGACCTACGGGATGAGAAGCTCGTTCCAAATTTGAAAACACACGGCCTGATCACAGAGATTCTAGTTTATCATAATCAAGATCCAGAAAGGATAGAGATGAACGGAATAAAATTAATAACACATATGAAAGAATTGGAGACTATAACTTCAATGTAAGTACTTCCGAGGTAATTACAATATTGAGAAATATGGGTGATAAAGTTCGATGGACCAAAGAAATGAGATCAAATCCAAACAGAAGAACCCAGAATTCTGGTGTGAATTTCACAACGACCACGGACACAGAACATCAGAATGCAGGTTATTGCAAGGTGAGGTAGAACATTTGTTAAAACAAGGCTATCTAACTGAATTATTTAGTGAAAAAGGTAAGCAAGCATATATGAAGAACATGCAAGAGCCCCCAAAACCATCGTCTCCGAATAGAACGGTAAATGTGATAAACGGAGGAGAGGAGATTAACGACGTTACCTATACCGCAACACAAAAGACAACGAAGTTCACAATAACCCACGAGAAACAGATTCGTGAAACCTTGGAGGCTGATAGCATAATGTTTGACGATGCAGATGGATTATTAATCCCACACAACGATGCACTGGTAATATCTTTACTTATATATGACACTAACGTGAGAAGAGTATTGATTGATCCAGGTAGTTCAATTAACATCATTCTACTGAGAGTGGTGGAAGAGATTCTAATAGGAGACCAAATAATTCCAAAAGCACGCTCCTTATCCGGATTCGATAGCTCTACTGTCATAACAAAGGGAGAAATTGCATTGAGTACTTATACAGAAGGCGTCGTCAAAGAAACAAAGTTTCAAGTTTTTGATACAGACATAGCCTACAATGTAATGATGGGAAGACCATGGATTCATGACATGGACGCAGTACCATCTACTCTACATCAGGTTATCAAATTCCCTTCAAAATGGGGAATTCAGCAGATTCGAGGAGATCAACAAATTTCGAGGAATATCAATTCAGTAATGCACTCTCATAAAAAAGACACGAAGGAAGAAGTAAAAGACGCAGGAGCAACTCAAACAAACGCGGGAGCAAATGATAAAGACACGGTGAATTAAATCACCACAGATGTCGCATCAAAACATACTGACATAGATTCCAGACCTGATGTTATTCAAGAACTTGAAGAGAATGAAACATAAAGACAACTATTGAGGAGATCGAAGTTGTTCCACTGTTCGAGCATAAGCCTGAACAAAAAATCCACATAGGAGCAAGGTTAAGCCCGTCGAGGAGAGGTAAGTTAATTGAATACTTGAAATCTAATGTAGATTGCTTTGCCTGGTCCCATTCAGATATGATAGGTATACCCCAAGAGGTGATGACTCATAAACTGAATGAGGACCCATCTTTCGTGCTTATCAAGCAAAAGAAAAGGAAGCAGAGATCATTCAAGAATCAAGTGATCGATGAAGAGGTACATAAACTATTAAAGATCGGTTTAATACGCGAGGTAAAATATCCAGATTGGTTAGCTAATATTGTAGTAGTACCTAAAAAGAACGCTAAATGGAGAGTATGCGTATATTACACTAATTTAAACAAAGCATGCCCAAAGGATTCATTTCCTTTAACGCACATAGATCAAATGATTGATGCCACTGCAGTTCATGAATTGTTAAGCTTTCAAGATGCATATTCTGGTTACAATCAGATAAAAATGGATCCCTCAGACGAGGAAAAAACTTCCTTTATTACAAACAGGGGGACTTACTGTTACAAAGTCATGCCTTTTGGCTTGAAAAATGCTGGAGCCACGTATCAAAGGCTAGTGACCAAGATGTTCCAGGAACATCTGGGGAAGACAATGGAGGTATACATTGATGACATTTTGGTGAAGTCCACACGGGTTGTAGATCACTTCCAACATCTTTCAACTACATTCGACATCCTCTGTAGGTATAATATGAAACTAAATCCAGAGAAGTGCGCCTTTGGCGTCGAATCAGGTAAGTTTTTGGGTTTTCTCGTATCAAATAGAGGCATTGAAGTAAATCCTGCTCAAATTAAAGCTATTGAAGAAATACCTGATATACTCACGAGCAAAAAAGAAGTTCAAAGGCTGACAGGTAGGATCACAGCTTTAGGAAGATTCATTTAAAGATCTTTAGAGAAGAGTTTCAAATTCTTCTCAGTACTAAAGAAGCAGAATCAGTTTGAATGGACTGAAGAATGCCATCCAGCCCTCAAAAATTTGAAGGCCTACCTATCAAATCCCCCGTTATTATCCAAACCAAAGGAAGGGAAAAAGCAGTATATTTATCTTGTTGTTGCAGAAATAGCTGTGAGTGCAGTCCTGGTAAGGGAAGAAAAGGGTAAACAATCTCCTATTTACTATGTAAGTAAATCCTTATACGATGCTGAAACTAGATACCCTCATCTACAAAAATTAGCCTTGGCTCTAGTTATGGCAGCCAGGAAGTTAAGACCATACTTTCAGTGTCATCCAATTACTGTTGTAACTTCATACCCATTAAGAAATAACCTGCATAAACAAGAGCTATCAGGCAGATTGGCTAAGTGGGCAATAGAACTAAGCGAATAAGACATCGTTTATCAACCTAGGACAGGAATAAAGTCTCAAGTCTTAGCCGATTTTGTTGCAGATTTTAATACTAGTATATGTCCTAAAGTAGAAAAAGAATTACAGATCTTTACCGGAGCTAATCCAGGAACATGGACTCTATTCACTGACGGTTCTTCTAACGTTAAATGAGCCGGTCTAGGAATTGTTTTGATACCACCTTCGGGTGAAAAGATAAGGCAAGCTATTAAATGTTATCCTATCACTAACAATGAAGCAAAGTACGAAGTTGTCATTGCAGGGCTTGAATTAGCACGAGAACTATCAATAAAGCAGATCGTGATAAAAATGACTCTCATCTGGTGGTAAACCAGATGCAGGGGACTTACACCGCTAGAAAGACTTAAATGCAACAATATTTGGAAAAGGCACGAGACCTAGTGAGGCAATTCCGGTCATGGAAGATCGTGCAAGTTCCCAGAGAGGAAAACGCAGAAGCGGATGCGTTAGCTAACCTCGCATCAGTTACAAACATAATGAATAAAGAAAAATTCTATTGTGATACATTTATTCCATTAAGCAATTTACCAGGACCAGAATGAGGTAACATTTAATATTTTAACTTGGGATTGAAGAAACGAAATTGTAAATTTTTTGCAGAATGGTACAGTGCCTTAAAAAAAAAAGCTCAAGACTTCGACAAAAAGTTGCACAGTACTGCCTAGTTCGTGACACTTTATATCGCAAAATGTTTGGTGGTCCCCTAGCAAGGTGCCTCAGACCTAATCAAACTGAATACATGATAAAAGAAGTACACGAAGGACATTGTGGAAACTACGTAGGTGGAAGATCTCTAGTCAAAACTCTAATCAGAGTAGGGTATTATTGGCCTAAGATGGAAGAAGACGCCGAACATTTCGTAGCTAAATGCGATAAATGTCAGCGATATGCTAACAACATGCATTGACCCACAGAATCACTACATCCGATTATATCACCTTGGCCATTTATGAAGTGGGGAATGGATATAGTAGGACCTCTACCCCAAGCCAAAGGAAAGGTACAGTTTTTACTTGTATTAACAGATTATTTCTCAAAATGGGTGGAGGCAGGTGCTTTTAAACAGGTACGAGAAAAAGAAGTGAAAATCTTTATCTGGCGAAACATCATATGCCGCTTTGGTGTCCCGAAGGAAATTGTATGTGATAATGGCCCGCAATTCATAGGCTCACAAATCACAGAATTCTTCGAAAGCTGGCAAATCAAACGTATAACTTATTCACCGTATCACCCCGTAGCTAATGGGCAAGTTGAGTCAACAAATAAGATCATCATCAATAATTTGAAGAAACGATTGGAAAAATCGAAAGGAAATTGTCCTGAAGAGCTACTAGGAGTATTATGGGCTTACAGAACTACAACAAAAATAGCCACGGGAGAAACCCCATTCGCACTTGTCTACGGCTCGGAAGCCCTAATACTAGTGGAAATTGGTGAACCAAGTACGTGATTCACAATAACAACAAAAGAAACAAACAACGACGAGTTGAGAACAAATCTGGATTTACTTGAGCAAAGGAGAGAAGTCACTTTAATACACATGGTAGCTCAAAAGCAAATTATAGAGCGGTACTACAACAGAAAAGCTCACCTAAGATATTTTAAAATTGGGGACTTCGTCCTTAAAAAAGTCTTTCAATCAACAAAGGAGGCTGTAGCAGGAAAGTGAAATCCAAATTGGGAAGGACCATACAAAGTGCGCGGTATTGCTTGAAACGGTGCTTATGAGCTGGAAACCATGGACGATAGGATTTTGCCAACGAGTTGGAATGCTGTTCATTTGAAGAAGTATTACTTCTAAGAAAAAGGAGTACCCACGGTCAGGTATCATTACGTACGATTTTATTAAGTACAATTAAAGTTATACTAACCATTTTAGATGATAGGCAAAAAACTAACCCATAACCAAATGATGATATTAGACCTGAATAGACACGAGGAAGTAACTGAATTCCCGGTCTAGGGTTACAACTTGTCTGATGGACATTTCAAAGGGTTAAGCAATCATCATCTAAACTATATACCTTCGAGTCCCGTATGTTTTTCCTTTTCAGGAAAATGACCACAAGAAAGGAATAGTCAAGTGCTCGAGATTTCATTCTTCAAAGCTCAAACAATTGGGAGACTATACAGTATGGAAGGCAAAGAAGACTATGAAAAAAGTCAAAGCTCAAGAAAGAAGACTAGCAAAAAGTCAGAGCTAAAGCCTGGAGACCTATATTTACCCAACAAATCAAAAGTTACGAGCAAAATCAAAGAGCTGAAGACTATCATACAAAAGCCTGATTCAGAGACCTACAAAAAACATGCTCATAAATGTAAACGAATGTTTAGGTTAAAGGCAAAATTTAATTACGGGTTGAAAATTGTACCCTTGTATTTGTTCAAATCTGTTGTAAAAAGAAAACAGTTACGAAAGAGTCATAGGCGATACTTGAACAAATGTAATGTGTTAAGAAAGTTCAAATAATACAAAACGTTTCTTCAGAATATTACTCAAAGGAACATGTGAATTCCTATCTCTCTTTCGTATATTTACACCATTATGAAGTTGAGACGTCTTCTTCATTAAGTGTCGTTCATAAAAGGGCCACGTTTTATAAATCGTGATTGTTTAAAAAAGACACGAATAATTGAAGAACTTTTAATGCAAAGTTAAATAACAAAGGGTGAAACAAAAACCCGAACATAAAGCATTTTTATGCAAACACTTAAGAGTAAAACGAAAACTTGAAAAACACAAGTCATACTAAGAAATTTAAATCTTAATATTATACGACGGTAGAGACTAAGTATCAACTTAGTCCAAACCGAATTTATTGATACAAAATTGCCCCTAATTTGTCATTGGGACTTGCCAACCAAACGTCATTCCCAAATGGGACCGGGGGTAACCACCAATTGATTAAAAGAAAAAAAAAGAGGGTTTGATAAACACTTTCACTAGACATTGGGGGGATTATCTTCAGGAGCAGATTGAGATGGCAAGGGTTAGGCAGCAGCTTCATCAGGCACGATCTCATCACCCATGGGAACTTCAACTTCAGGTGACGAAAATTTTTGACTTTACCAAGACTTTTCAATTGTCTCCTTAGTTTTGGCAATTTCAGCTTGTAAGTCAAAATTTTCGTGGCCCATTTCCGTCAATGTGTCAAGTTGGGCATTCAAATAAGCCCAACTCACATCGACATCTGCCTTATCCTCGAGAGCTTCATAGTTCTTCTCCCATTGTTCAACGCCCGCTCTCAGGTCATTTCTTTCAACCACAGCAACATCATAAGAAGCTTGCAAAGGGGAAATGGATCTCTCCAGAAATTGAATCTTGTTTGAGGATTCACGGAGGTCTTCTTGAGTTTGAGTAAGTGATTGCACAAGTTACCCAGCATAAGCCTCCTTCTGGTTCAGCAAAGCCTTCAAGCTTCTTATCTCTTCTGAAGCACGAGAAAGTTGTTCTGAAAATGAGAATTCCAAGATGTTCTTATCTTTGCCTTCTTGATTCGGCGAAGCCTTCTCAATGGCTAATTCTACTGCTATCACTCTAACCTTCTGCTCTAAGGTACACTTTTCCTCCTCTACTGCTTCCATATCAAGTTGAAGGCTCAAATTGTTCCTTCCAGTTATCAGCCTCGGTATGATAGTCATTGAATAACTGCTCCGTATGGATGATCCTTTTCATCAACTCTGTACCAGTGAGATTGATCTACACAAAAGGGAAGTTAGATACGGTAAAAGTTAATTTTAAAGAAGGAATAACATGAAGGATACCTTTAAGGATGGGTGTACAATCTCATTCATCCAAGTCAGGGAGCTATGGCTATCCAATATATACTTCTCAACCGGGCCTATCAGAGGCTTCAACTACACATCCGCCTGGCCTGATTTATTTAAGAGGCTACCTTCCGCAGGCACCTCAATCATAATTTGCTTCATCTCCCCATTACCAGAAAATACTACTTCGACAATAGAAGGCACAGGAGTAGGGGAAGATGAAGGAGCCACCAGTGCAACAGGTGGGCGAGCAGAAACAGCAACAGGCGCGGCAGACTGAAGCTCCACTGGAGCAGATGGAGGAAAAATGGCAAGAGGCGCCTCCTCTGAAATTGAGCCAAAACCTTAATGGAACAACTGTTCAACTGATTCATTGGCTGTGAAATGAGTTTTTTCTTCAGAGTGTAGAGGGGCAGAATGCTCTGACTCAAGCATGGAAGATGGACCAATAAGAGGAGTAGATTCGTCATCAGACACGACCCTTCTTCTTGCTTGTGGCCTCCGAATCAATGAGCCTTTTTCCTGCTCTCCTCATCCTCCAAGGTCTGAGACATATCCGCTTTCCTTTTTGACGAAGAAGAGTTCAAAATAATTTATTGAGCCTTGGCCAGAGAAAGCTTTGAGGCAGTTATTGCAGCAACAGTGACACCACGAGCAGGAAACCCTAACAAATAAAAGGGATCAGAGAAGCTCAAAAAGGAGAGAAAGGAAACATAAAAAAAAACTACCATGGGTTTTCACTTTCCAACCAAACCTCACCAAGAGGTACTTCCAAGAACGTTCTTCCATTGAAGCAATCAACAACAATTTTTCTATCCAGCCACGAAAACCGGGGATCTCCTCGACGGTTCCCATGGTTGCTGAAAAAAGAAAAAAAAAAGAAAAACAGTCACAGTACTAAAAATATGTTAAGAATAAAGAAGAAAGTGAGCAAACTGAACTCGCGTGCAAAGTTCCATTTCTCAGGGAAGAAGAGATTTTCTTCACCCACTAATTCTTTTGTAGGGGCAGCAACAAACCGGGCGTACCAACCTCTATGTTTATAATCATCGGGGATGACTAAAACTCTCTTACTTCTAGCCACAAGGGTAAACACTCCTTGGCGGAACAACTTAGGAGAGTAGAGAGGAATAAGATGATAAATGGTAAAAGGAACTGAAGCCATGTTGGCCAAATATCTGAGGCATGCTACTGCCCTCCAAATAATAGGACCGATTTGTCCCAAACACACGTTAAAAATCGACAAAACTCTATAATGACAGGGTCGATAGGAGGCTTAAACCCTAAAGTAAATGGGTAAGTATATACAAAAGAATAGATAGTTTTGTAAGAAGTTATTCTCTGATTTTCATTAGAGACTAAGACTGGAAAGTCAGATTTCCAATGACAATCTCTGCGCACAAGAGAAATCAAACCCTCAGTGATTTGAGTAGGGTAAAGATCAACGTGATCATGAGATATCATGGAATAAAGTTGTTTTCTTATGGCTTCACTGTCATTTACAAAAGAGAATTCAGCGGGAACAATCTCATCAACCTTTGGTCCACGAAGTGGTTCACTTGATTCTATACTCTTAAAAGAAGATCTAGAAGCTTTATCCCTAGAAGAACATGGAGTAACACTAACCCTGGAAGTTGGTAGGGGAGCAATGTTACGTGGAGAAGAAGAACCTCTAGAAGGTGTTGAACCCAAGCTCCTTAATATACCGCCCCTCCTACTCCGGATCGGAGCAGAAGAAAGAGATAGTTCATCTACTATAATTACTTTCTTGGGTTCTTGATTTGAAGAAGACATATTTGCATGAAAGAATAATTACAAACAGTTAAAGAAAGATAGAAGTTTTTTGTAGAAGCAAAGGCAAAAAAGGGGTAATTATACGCAAAAGCAACCGTCAAAAAATGGAAAAAAGCATTGATGTAAAGTCATTATTAAAACTGTCACTTCGTGACTGATGCAGCCGATAAAAAGCCCTAAAAGGAATTGATGAATCGCAGAACTAGTCCGAAATAACCACGTGGCACATGCATTAAATGGAAGTGACAAGCGACAAGTATGTTCAGAGATAGATGCAATGGTACGAGTAAAACGGCGGCAAAAAATTCCCGCCATAAATAAGTATCCACTTACCAAATATTTAATTGATAAATAAATGGTAAGTGGGGGGACTATATGTATTGGTAAAAAATAGACTCCACACGTATAATATTTCTGATGACAAAGCAATCTATGTGGAGCAATGGAAGCATGACAGCTGGATAAGAGTTTAGAAAGAGGTACGGGACAAAGAGATACGAAATAATACACCCCCGAGACAATTAGAAGAGGGAGCTCTTGTGTAATTGAGGAGTTGAAGAGACACGGTAAGAATGAACCAGAGCAGAATAAGGGGCAATGAGCAAAAACATTACAGAATCTTCACGCAACAGTTACGATTACCTATTGTAACGTTACATTGATGGTATTATTAATCGTTAATGCTCAATCATTAAGAAGAGTAGACGTTATATTAAGAAATTCCCTATAAAAGGGAGTACAATATCACTTGTATAGACATGTACGAACCACTATTGGAATATATTTACATTTCTGTGCTCTTATTATTTTCTTATTTTACAAGTCAAATTTCCATTATTATTCTTAGTGAATTTTCTTGGTTATCATAAGCGCGAGTACTTCTTAAAATAGCTTTGACTAAAAATTTGGTTCTTTGGTTAAACAGAACTGTGAAACGATCAAAGTGACACATCAAGTGAGTGCCATTGTGCATTCCATGGCTCCAAAGTTAGAAGACCCCGGTGCCTTTACAATCCTGTGCATAATTGGGAGTGCCGATTTCGCCAAAGCTTTATGTGAATTGGGAGCGAGCATTAACTTGATGCCATATTCTGTGTTCAAGACATTGGGGATTGGGCAATCAAAACCCGCATCCATGAGGTTGCAAATGGTGGACCGAACAATGAAGAGTCCATTAGGGATAATTGTTGATGTGCTAGTTCGGGTCAACAAGTTCATACTTCTCATAGATTTTGTGATACTTGACTGTGAGGTTGACTATGAGGTACCAATCATTTTGGGGTGACCTTTCCTAGCTACAGGGAAGGCCTTAGTTGATGTGAAAGCTGGCGAGCTCACCTTCCGGGTGGGCAATGAAAAAGTTGTGTTCCATGTTTGTAAGTCAGTAAGGCAGCCTAATAGAAACGAAGTGTGTTTGTTCGTGGATCTTGTGACCGAAGTAATTGTTGATGACACAAGTTCTGTGACTAATGTTGAAGATCCATCGGAAGCTATGTTGTTGAATCATGATGAGGGTAAGAAGGAAGGCTTTGTAGAATGTGTTAATGCTTTGCAAGGAATGTGATCATATACATATGGGCCCCGAAAACTTTCCTTGGACCTTGAAAACTGAAAAATGCCACCAACAAAGCCCTCAATCGAGGAGCATCCCACATTGGAGTTAAAGCCCTTGCTTTCACACCTCAGGTATGAGTTTTTAGGTCCTTGTTCCACTTTACCTGTTCTTCTTTCCTCATGCTTAACTAACGTGCAGGTAGATTCCACTTTTGCGGTGCTCCAAAGGAATTAGAAGGAAATAGGTTTGAAATTGGCGGATATTCGAGGTATAAACCCCGCCTTTTGCATGCACAAAATCATATTGGAGGAGGATTCCAAACCCTCAGTGGAACATCAAAAAAGGTTTAATGAGGCCATGCAAGAGGTAGTCAAGAAAGAGATCATCAAGTGGTTGGATGCTGGGGTTGTCTACCCCATCTCCGATAGTTCATGGACTTCACCTGTACAATGTGTCCCAAAGAAAGGGGCATGATTGTGATTACAAATGACAAAACTGAATTGATCCCTACAAGAACTATCACCGGTTGGAGAGTATGCATGGATTATAGGAAGCTTAACAAAGTGACTCGGAAAGACCATTTTCCGCTTCCATTTCTTGATCATATGTTGGATAGGCTAGCCGGACGTGCTTATTATTGCTTCTTGGATAGGTATTCCGGATATAACCAGATTCTTATTGCACCTGAAGACCAATAGTTCATGGACTTTACCTGTACATGACCTTCACCAGATGTCTACCCCATCTCTGATAGTTCATGGACTTCACATGTACAATGTGTCCCAAAGAAAGGGGCATGACTGTGATTACAAATGACAAAACTGAATTGATCCCTACAAGAACTATCACCAGTTGGAGAGTATGCATGGATTATAGGAAGCTTAACAAAGTGACTCGGAAAGACCATTTTCCGCTTCCATTTCTTGATCAGATGTTGGATAGGCTAGCCGGACGTGCTTATTATCGCTTCTTGGTTAGGTATTCCGGATATAACCAGATTCTTATTGCACCTGAAGACCATCTTCACTTGCCCGTATGGCACATTCGCATTCTCGCGGATGTCTTTCGGTTTATGCAATGCACATGCTACTTTCCAGCGGTGTATGATGGCAATATTCACTGATATGGTGGAGGACTTCCTCGAGGTTTTCATGGATGATTTCTCTGTTGTGGGGTATCTTTTGAGGAGTGTTTGTACAATCTTGATAAGGTATTGGCACGTTGTGAAGAGACCAACTTGGTGCTTAATTGGGAAAAGTGTCACTTTATGGTTGAGGAGGGCATAGTCCTCGGCCACAAGATCTCCAAGAATGTTATTGAAGTGGATAAAGCAAAAATTGAAGTGATATCAAAACTTCCCCCTCCGACTTCTGTCAAAGGAGTAAGGAGCTTTCTAGGTCACACAGGGTTTTACCACCGGTTCATAAAGGATTTCTCAAAGGTGGTGAACCCCTTGTGCAAGTTATTGGAAAAAGATGCCAAATTTGTGTTCAATGATGATTGTATGAAGGCATTTGAGCTACTCAACTATAGTTTGACTACCACTCCCATTATTACCGCACCAAATTTGAGCTTACCATTTGAGCTCATAATCGATGCTAGCGACGTGGCGGTAGGAGCGGTATTGGGGAAAAGAATCAACAAGATCTTCCATCTGGTCTACTATGCTAGTAAGACCATGAACGAGCCTCAAGTCAACTATACGGTGATCGAGAAAGAACTCTTAGCCATTGCTTTTCTATGGAAACATTCCGCCCGTACCTCATGGGTACCAAAGTGATTGTTCACACCGATCACGCGGCACTTCGTTATTTGATGAGTAAAAAGGACTCTAAGGCTAGATTGATGCAGTGGGTTCTTCTTCTATAAGAATTTGGGCTTGAAATCATTGACCAAAAAGGGAGTGAGAATCAAGTGGCGGACCACTTGTCCCGATTGGAGGAAGAGGGAAGGCCCCATGATGGCCTTGAGATCAATGATTTATTTTCGGATGAACAAATCCTTTCCATATCTTTGACCGGGATGCCTTGGTTTTCCGATGTGTCCAACTATCTTGTGAGCGGCATTATCCCCAATGAGTTCTCTTCAAACCAAAGGAAGAAACTCAAACGGGACTGCTTGGACTACTATTGGGATGAGCCATATCTTTTCAAAATTTGCACTGATGGTGTTATCCAGAGATGTGTTCCAGAAGAAGAGCAATTGGGTATTCTTGAAGCTTGTCATTCCTCTCCATATGGTGGTCATCATGGAGGAGAGAGAACTACTAAAGAGGTCCCAAGCTGTGGATTCTACTGGCCTACCTTGTACAAAGACGCTAGCGAGCTCGTTAAGTGTTGTAAGTGTTGTGATGATTGCCAAAGGGCCGGTGGGATCTCCAAGAAAAATGAGATTCCTCTCACCACCATCCTAGAGATTGATATTTTTGATGTGTGGGGCATCGATTTTATGGGTCCATTTGTGAGCTCGTGTGGGAAACCTATATTCTTGTTGCCCTGGATTACGTGTCCAAATGGGTTGAAGCTGTGGCATTGCCAACAATGAAGCACGGAGTGTGGTAGATTTCTTGAAGAAAAATATATTCACAAAGTTTGGCACCCCAAGGGCCATCATTAGTGATGGGGGTTCAAATTTTTGCAACAAAGCCTTTGACACTTTACTCTCCAAGTATGGTGTCACTCACAAGGTGTCAAACCCCTATCACCCCCAGGCAAGTGGACATGTTGAAGTCTCCAATAGGGAGATCAAGAGTATTCTATCCAATACTGTCAATGCAAACCAGATTGATTGGTCAAGAAAACTTGACGATGCTCTTTGAGCCTATAGAACAACTTACAAAACTCCAGATGGTATGTCTCCGTATCGGTTGGTATTCGGGAAAGCATGTCACCTCCCGGTGGAATTAGAGCATAAGGCCATGTGGGCGTTGAAGAGATTGAACCTTGAGTGGGATGTAGTTGCCAATCTTCGGGTGGAATAATTGAATGAACTTGATGAATTCTGCTTTCATTCTTACTCCAGCTCTTCCTTGTATAAAGACAAGATGAAGTACATACATGATAAGTATATCCAGAACAAAGAATTCAAAGAAGGTAATCTTGTTCTTTTATTCAACTCTCTGTTACGGATGTTTACGGGAAAGCTAAAATCAAAGCGGAGTGGTCCTTTTGAAGTGGTACATGTGTCTCCTTTTGGTTCTCTAGATTTGAAAAACAAGAATGGTGAGATATTTAGAGTCAATGGGCACTGGGTGAAACACTAACTTGGTAAGGTTGATGATGGCCACATTCTGGCATTGCTCTATTTCACATGAATGATGGTAACATGTGTCGTGCCGAGACGTTAAATCGGGTGCTTCTTGGGAGACAACCCATGTGTTTTTCTTTCTCTTAATTTTTTTTTCCAGATTAGGCATTGGTTTGGGCTAAATGGTTGTGAAGTGTATGCATGAATTGAGTGTGCAGTGCAGAAAATTGACAAGGAAAAAATATTGGCCAAGTGGTGAAATTGTGCTGACCGCACCAGAATTATGCGGACCGCACAAGCCCTTCGCGGCCGCACAATTCTGTGTGCGGTCGCATAGTTGGGAGATGGAAAATGCCAATTCTCTCATGTTTGACCGGACAAAAATCCTTAAGGATTCGCGGCCATAATCAAATTTCGCGGACCGCACAAATTGTGCGACCGCAACCATTTTTATGCGGACCGCACCATTGATTCAGCTTCTGAGTTAGATAAAGGTAAAGAGTGCATACTGCACCAAAATTGTGCAGCCTCACTCAGGTAAGTCGGTGGGCCAACCTGGTCAAAGTATAAATAGGACTTTTTGAGACTTTTCACACTCTGACCTCTCAAGATAGACTAAGCACAATGCACCTTCTTTCTTGCTTTCAATCTCATCACATATACTTCAAGTGTTAAATTCCTACTACATCTTCACTACTGGTATGTTGATTTCAATGATTTAGATTCTTCTTTTTCTTTTTCTTTTTCTTTTTCTTTTTTGGTTTTAGTTTTCTGTTTATCTAGGTAGGTCCATGCCTAAAATGTCAAATATTGAGTATTTCTTGCTTAGAATCATGTGGGTAGTGTTTGAATGCTAAATGGGGGCTGGGGTTAGTAGCTTTTCATGTTTAATTGCCAAAAATCATTCCTAATTAGTGAAAACCCTAGTGTTAATTGTAAAACAGTACCGTTCTGATTTAAATTTCACGGACACACACATTTTTATGTGGTCCGCACTAGGGTATGTGGTAGCATACATTATTGTGCGATCCACGATACCCTATGTTAAAGGCACTTTTGATTGCTAAGTTTGTGTAGCCACACTTAATTTTGTGCAGTCCGCAGTAGATTTTTGCGGCTGCACTCAATATTGTGTGGTTTGCACAGTTAATCTTCAGATACCCAACAAAATGACTATGTGGCCGCACTTAAAATTGTGCGGTCTGCAATGGGTTTTTGCGGCCGTACTCAAAATATTGAGGTCCACACTGAGGTAACTATAGAGAACTAGTAGTCGGAACCTGGGATCTCCACGGCCGCATTCAAAATTTTATGGTCCGCGATGGGCATTATGCAGCTGCACTCATTTTTGTTCGGTCCGCACTGGGCAGTCCACGGCCGCACTCACTTTTGTGTTGTCCGCGCTACCCAGTTTTGAGAAGCTATGTCTTTATTTTCAATTGTGATTCTATAACACATGATGAACCCCAATTCTAACTGACTTTCACTACTTGTATGTTGCAGATAATGGTGCGTTCACGTGGTAGAGGTGATACTTCCAAAGGGAGGGAAAAATCCTCCCGAGGCCGAGGCCGAGGAAAACCCAACATGCCACTGTCAGTCCAGAAATTCTTGAGCAACAAGACTACACTCAGTAGACCACCCCCGGATACCTCAGACACCGGTGAATACCTCCCATCCCGGGAAACTTCTGAGGGGGATTCAGTACAAGCACAACCGGGGGAGCAATCACAACAATTCCCCGGTATAATCCACTTAGTCAATGAACCAACCTCCTCCTCTAGTTATCTGAAGGTTCGGAGGGAGGTAGTCAAGCATCTGAACCCTCTCCCCCACCTGCTACAACACCTGCTACAGTTTCCCCAATCAATTTGGATGATGATGATGAGGTCCCGGATGATTGGAGAGGGGGGGAAACAACTGTTGGAGGCTTGGCTAGATCAAGGAAGACGAAAGTGTGGGCTGACAAGTTTGTCAGTGAGAAGGCATATGCCAAGTTTAGAGAATGGTGGTCCCAAAGGTCTCTCTCTCTTGAGCGACAATTCTTGACAAAAGACCTAAGCAAGCACAACCTGAATGTCCTTAAGAAGTTTGTGGAGAGAAAAGGATAGAAATGGTTCACCGGCCGTACGCAAGATGCCAATGAGTACCTCGTCAAAGAATTCTATGCCAATGTTGCCCATATTAAAAAGGGTACCAAGGTGACGAAGGTCCGAAACTTGAAAATATATTTTGATGGCCACGCACTGAACATATATGCAAGATTTGAGGAGGTGGAAGCAATGTAATACCTGGAGAAGATAGTTATGGGTGATGCAATTCTCCCATGGCTAGCTGAGATACTAGCAATTCCGGGGACAACACCTGCATGTCTCACAGCTAGAGTTCCGATAGTCAAAGCCACCCTTAACTTTGAAGCAAAAGGGTGGAAAACATTCGTGTGCAGCCATCTGGATCCGTGCCAACATGAAAACATCCTTCCATGTCTCCGGACAGTATTAATGGCTTCCATCATTTCCGGATATCCTATAAATGTGAGAGCCTTGATGTCCTTCAATATCTCAAATGCGGTCCAGAAAGAAGAAAGATCATATCCCTACCCCAACTTCCTCACAGAGTATTTCCAAGATCAAGGGATAGAGTCAAGACATTTTGATGTTGAGGTGAAGGCTAAGAAGCCTTTCTCATGGTACCACCTCCAAGGAGCGGACAACCCTAAGTTCAAGGGTAAAGACACTACTTCCACTGGACAGTCTGAAGAGCCAGGGGTAGTGTCCACTGGGTCAGTTTCCGAGCCCTCCACAGCAGTTGGTACTTCTACCGGAGCAGCAGTCATGCATCCTCCATCCTCCGGACCATCTGCCTCAGTGCCACTTTCAGTGACTACATCTTCTACCTACCCTCGGACTGCACTGCGGGTTTCCCAAACACTGTCCAGCCTCATCAACTGGATGCAGGCAGCTACCATAAAGCTGACTGCCATATCCGGTGTTGTGGAAGCATAGTCATCAGCCCCAACAGAGCTTCAAGTATCTCCATCAATGGAGCACTCATTGAAGAAAATTATGGACAACCAGAAGAAGATCATGGAGACTCTTGATACATATGGGAAGATCATCAAAGACTTGGGGAAGCAGGTGAAAAAGATGCGAAAGACGCAGGCATCAAAGGACTCGGTGGAAAAGCTGCGCAAGGAGGTTGAGAAGATTTCTTCTGCTGGAGATCTTCCACTGGACCTTCTCATGGAGCAGACAGTCCCAACAGCACATGCAGCAGTGCCCGAGACATTAGAGGCAGCAGCCGGCCAGTCTGAGGAGCCGGCTGCAACTACACATAATGCTGAGGAGCTAATACAGATGCTCAGCAACCCCGTAGACCCTCAGTCCGAAGATGTAGAGATTTAGTTAGAGGATACGGTGGGTGCTGAGGATCACATGCATGCTGAGGACACCACGCATGTTGAGGACTCGATGCAGACTGAGACCACATAGGGATTTTCTCTACTCTCTACCCCTTTTCCCTGTTCTTATTTGTTATTAGCGTTGAGGACAAAGCTTTTTTTCATTTGGGTTGGGGGGGGGGGGGTTTCC
>ML297716.1:66684-79226 GCA_005239495.1 Nicotiana undulata
GGGGGGGGGGGGGGTTTCCATTTTGAATTGTTGACATTTGGTATGTAATAACCATTACACTATTTTTCTTTTTCTTTATTTTCACTCTTGGTATGTATATAGTTTTACCATTTGATGTATATGTGCTTTACTTCATTTTTGTATATGTGTAGTTTAATTTCCGTAGTTTTACTTCATAACTTCTTTCGTTGTTTTTCCTTAGTAGCATAGCGTCTTATTTACTTTAGTAGCTTCTTTTTAATTTGTTAGCTTCTTTTTAAGTTTTGTGTAAACAATAAGCCTTTCGTTTTCTTAATGTCACGGTTCTTTCCAAAGGTGGATATTATGCGAACTGGGTGGCTCTTCCCAACGATGGATGGCGTGACAACCTTATTAAGGGATTGAGTCCGTTTTCTTTTATGTATTGGTAAATATAGTAGTAATGAATAAAATTATCTCAAGCAGGCTTCACTTAGCAGTAACATATTTACCTTCGACCTTATTGTATTGGTAAGAATGAGCTTCGCACGTGTAACAATTATGACGGCTCAGCAATCTATGTGGAACAGTGAAATCATGACAACAAGACGAGACTTTATGAAGAGGTACGAGATAAAAAGGAACGGAACAACATACCCATGGGATAATCAGATACGGGAATCTCAACCCAATCGAGAAGATGTAGAGACACGGTCAAAGTGAATCAAGGTGAAATACAGGGAAGATTCGGGATCTTCAATTAATGAGCCAAACGTTACACAATCTTCACGCAACCGTTACGATTGATCATTGTAACGTTACATTAATGCCATTATTAGTCATTAATGCTCAATCACTGAAAAAAGTAGACATTATATTAAGAAATTCCCTATAAAAGGGAGTAAAATATAACTTGTAAGGACACGTTCGAACTTCTATTGCAATGTACTTACTTTTTACGTATCTTATTTCTTTCTATTTACGAATTTACTTACAATTACTAGCGTATTCCTTGGTTATCAGAAACTCATGTTCTTCTTAAAATAACTTTGGCAAAGAATCTAATTCTTTGGTTAAACAAATTGGTTCTGCTACCGGGAATCTGATAATCTCTGTTTTTTCTCAAATAACATTCTTTGAATTATGTCGAACGCCAACGACAACAACCAACAGAGGGTTGGAACGCTAGTTCCATCGCCATCAGGATCCCCATGAGGATCGAGGGAACATTCCCCAAAAAGATTTGCGACTCAAAACAATAATCTCAATGAAAATGAACAAGCAGAAGAATAGGATACTGTGAAACAAATGGTTGGTGAGTATGTGACTCAAGCCTTACAAGCTTTCATGAGGGGACTACCAGCTGCATCACCTACACCTCCTCTTAACAACACTATAACTGTGGAAAATCCACAATCCGGATTAGCAAACTCAAGAAGTGGAGGCACTCCAAATGAGTCCCTCGAAACAAGACCAAGTATGTCCAATAATCCAGAATTACAATCTTTATTACTAACCCTGCAGAAACAGGTGAAGGAACAAAACGATCGAATCGAGCAAATTCCTGGAGTATCACCTGTCATAAAAGACATTGATGTTGATAGATATTCTCAACAACCTTGGAAGCCAAGTGCAGCACCCCTGCCTATTCCCAAGAAATTCAAAATGCCTGATATTCCCAAGTACGACTGGACAACATATCCATGTGATCATGTAACTGCTTTTACCACCGGAGTAAAAGGCAACGACCTAACTAAACAAGAAATTGAGTCAGTACTAGTCAAGAAGTTCGGAGAGACACTCACCAAAGGAGCAGTAACATGGTATTCTCTTCTACCTGAAAATTCTATTGACTCTTTTGCTGAGCTTGCAGATTCTTTTATAAAAGCGCAAAAAGTCAAAAAAAGAATGGAAGACATATTCAAAATAAAACAAGGAGACACGGATTTGCTTCGTGAATTTGTAGACAGGTTTCAACGAGAAAGAATGTTGTTGCCAAGGGTACCTGACAATTGGGAAGCCATGGCATTTGCAAGCAATTTAAATGACAAAAGCTCAAAAGCCACGCGAAGACTCAAGGAAAGCTTGAGAGAATTCCCAGCCACAATGTGGAATGATGTCTATAACAGGTACAACACTAAGCTACGAATAGAAGAAGACACCATTGCTCAGTCAAAAGCTGAAGATCGAACCAGTTCTAGACGCTCCGAACTAGAAAGGAGAATAGGTATGACCCTTATATGGGACCTTCGGGATGAGAAAATTGACCCGGGTTTGAATACACCGGGTCAGAATATAGACCATCAAATAGATATGCGAGCTCATCCTCATCAAGATCTAGAAAGGATCGGGATGAACGAAATAGAGGTAATACAAGAATTGGAGACTACAACTTCAATGTAAGTACTTCTGAATTAATTACAGTACTGAGAAATATGGGTGATAAGGTTCGATGGCCCAAAGAAATAAGGTTGAACCCGAATAAAACGAATCCAGACTTTTGGTGTGAATTCCATAATGATCATGGGCACAGAACATCAGATTGTCGATTATTGCAAGGTGAGGTAAAACAATTATTAAGACACGGCTATCTAACAGACCTATTTAGTGAAAAAGGTAAATAGGCATATATGAAGAACAGGCAGGAGACCCCAAAACCACCATCTCCAAAGCGAATAGTGAACGTGATACATGGAGGAGAGGAGGTGAATGGAGTAATCTGCAAGAGAACAACAAAATTCACAATTACACACGGTAAGCGGATTCGTGAAGACGTGGAAGCAGAAAATATATCATTCGATGATGCAGATATCAACGGATTACTACTTCCACACAACGACGCACCGGTAATGTCCCTACTTATACATGACACTAACATAAAAGAGTGTTGATCGATCCAGGTAGATTAGTCAACATCATTTTGTCGAGATTTATGGAAGAAATGCTAATGGAGGATCAAGTAATCCCAAAAGCACGAGCCTTATCTGGGTTTGACAACTCTACAGTCGTAACGAAAGGGGAAATTGAACTTGGCACCTATGCAGAAGGAGTAATCGAAAATACTAGATTGCAAGTCATTAATATCGATATGGCTTACAACGTAATCATGGGGAGACCACAGATCCATGACATGAAAGAAATACCGTTTACCTTACATCAGGTAATTAAATTCCCTTCCAAATGGGGAATTCAACAGATTCGAGGCGATCAACAAACCTCAAGGAATATAACCTTCGTAGTACACTCTAACAAAAAAGAGGAAGCGGAAGAATCAAAAGATGAGGAAATCGTCCAAACAGGTACGGAAAAAGATGTTATCCAAACAGGTACGGAAGAGGATAACCACGAGAAGGTGAACCAAGTCACCACAGAAGAAGTCTCAAAACATACGGACATGGATTCTATACCAGATGTCATTCAGGAACTAGAAGAGGACGAGCATATCAAGACAACTACAGAAGAGCTCGAAGCTGTTCCACTGTTTGAGCAGAAGCCTGAACAAAAAGTTCACATAGGCACGAGGTTGAGCCCCAGAACAAGAGGTAAGTTAATTGAATATTTAAAGGCTAACGCAGACTACTTTGCTTAATCCCATTCAAACATGTCAAGTATTCCTCCAGAAGTGATGACTCATAAACTAAATGAAGATCTATCATTCGTGCCTGTCAAGCAAAAGAAAAGAAAGCAAGGACCATTCAAGAACCAAGTGATCGACGAATAGGCATAGAAACTCTTTAAGATTAGTTCAATACGTGAGATAAAATATCCTAATTAGTTATCCAATAATGTAGTGGTGCCCAAAAAGAATTGTAAATGGAGAGTATGCGTAGATTACACATATCTAAATAAAGCATGCCATAAAGACTCATTTCCATTACCGCACATAGATCAAATGATTGATGCCACTACAGGTCATGAAATGTAAAGCTTTCTAGATGCGTACTATGGTTATAATCAGATAAAAATGGATCCCTCAGACGAGCAAAAAACTTCCTTTATTACAAACAGGGGGACTTATTGTTATAAAGTCATTCCTTTTGACCTGAAAAATGCTGGAGCCACGTATCAAAGGCTGGTGACCAAGATGTTCCAGGAACATCTGGGGAAAACAGTGGAGGTATACATTGATGACATGCTGGTGAAATCAACACAAACGGAAGATCATTTCCAGCATCTTTCAATTACCTTTGAAATCTTACGCATGTATAATATGAAATTGAATCCAGAAAAATGCACCTTTGGCATAGAATCTGGTAAGTTTTTGGGTTTCTTTGTATCAAATAGAGGAATAGAAGTAAAATCCTGCTCAAATTAAAGCTATTTATGAAATACCCAATATACTTAAGATCAAGAAAGAAGTTCAGAGACTAACAGGAAGAATTGCATCTTTAGGAAGATTTATTTCTAGGTCTTCGGAGAAGAGTTTTAAATTCTTTTCAGTTCTTAAAAAGAAAAATCAGTTCGAATGGACTGAAGAATGTCAACAGGCTTTAAAAAATCTGAAGGCCTATCTATCAAAACCCACGTTGCTGTCTAAGCCAAAAGAGGGGGAAAGGATGTATGTCTACCTTGTCGTTGCAGAAATTGCCGTAAGTGCAGTACTAGTAAGAGAAGACAAAGAGTACGAAGATGTCATTGCAGGTCTTGAACTGGAACGAGAAATATCAATCGAGCAGATCGTGATTAAAAGTGACTCTCAACTAGAGGTGAACCAGATGTAGGGGACTTACACCGCTAGAGAGGCCCAGATGAAATTATATCTGGAAAAGGCTAAGAGGCATATGCATTAGCTAACCTTGCAACAGTTGCAGAAGTGACGAATAAAGACAATGCAATTGTCATACACCTATTTCACTCAACAATAGACCAGGACAAAAATGAGGTAACATTTAACAATTTAACCTGAGATTGGAGAAACGAAATTTTAAATTTTTTACAGAATGGTACTGTACCCGAAGATAAAAAAGCAGCTCAAGCACTTCGCCGAAAAGCTACTCGGTACTACCTCATTCGTGATACTTTATACCGCAAAATGTTTGGAGTCCCTTAGAAAAGTGCCTCAGACCCAATCAAACGGAGTTCGTAATGAAGAAAGTACACGAAGGACACTACGGAAACCATGCAGGAGCAAGATCCTTAGTCAAAACCCTAATCAGAGCAGGGTACTATTGGCCCAAAATGGAAGAAAAAGCTGAGAATTTCGTAGCTAAATGCGACAACTGCCAACGGTATGCTAGCAACATGCATCGACCAGCAGAGTTACTTCATCCAGTGATATCACCATGGCCATTCATGAAATGGGGCATGGACATAGTAGGACCTTTTTCCCCTAGCTAAAGGAAAGGTACGGTTCTTACTCGTATTAACTAATTATTTCACAAAGTGGGTGGAGGCAGACACTTTTAAACAGGTGCGAGAAAATGAAGTGAAAAGCTTTATATAGCGACACGTAATATGCCGCTTTGGAATACCGAAGGAGATCGTATGTGATAATGGCCCGCAATTCATAGGCTCACAAATCACAGAATTCATCGAAAGTTGGCAAATCAAATGAATCACTTCATCACCATATCACCCCGTGGCTAATGGGAAAGCCGAGTCAACAAACAAAATCATTGTCAACAACCTAAAGAAACGGTTGGAAAAAGCCAAGGGAAACTGGCCCAATGAGCTACCAGCAGTATTATGGGCTTACAAAACTACTGCAAAAACAGCTACGGGAGAGACTCCATTCGCGCTTGTTTACGGTTCAGAAGCTTTAATACCGGAGGAAATTTGAGAACCAAGAACAAGATTCACAACAGCAACGGAAGAAACAAATAATGACAAATTGAAGACAAATCTGGATTTGCTCGAGCAAAGAAGAGAAGCTGCACTAATACGTATGGCACCCCAAAAACAAATTATAGAGCGATATTACAACAGAAAAGCTCACCTCAGATATTTCAAAATTGGGGACTTCGTTCTTAACAAAGTATTCCAATTAACGAAGGAAGCTGGTGCAGGAAAGCTAAATCCAAATTGGGAAGGACCTTACAAAGTCCGTGGCATCGCTGGAAAGCCACTTATGAGCTAGAGGCTATGGACGGCATAATCTTTCCAACCAGTTGGAATGTTGTTCATTTGAAGAAGTACTACTTCTGAGTAAAATAAATACCCCTGTCAGGTATCATTACGTTCAATTTTACTTTTGTACAGTTAAACTATACTAACCATTTTAGATGATAGGCAAAAAGCTAACCCATCACCAGATGATGATATTAGACCTGCACAGACACGAGGAAGTAACTGAATTCCCGGTCTAGGGTTACAACTTCCTGATGGACGTTTTTAAGGGTTAAGCAGTCATCATCTAAAACTATATACCTTCGAGTCCCGTATGTTTTTCCTTTTCAGGAAAAGGACCACAAGGAAGGAATAGTCAAGTGCTCGAGATTTCATTCTTCAAAGCTCAAACACTTGGGGGACTATACAGTATGGAAGGCAAAGAAAAAGCAAAGAAGACTATCAAAAAGTCAAAGCTCGAGCCTGAAGATCCATCTTCCCAACAAGTCAAGTACTATGAGAGAAATCAAAGAGCCAAAGGCAAAGACACAAACCCTAATTCAAAACCTTCGAAAAACATATTCGTAAATGTAAATGAATGTTTCCAAAAACATATTCGTAAATGTAAATGAATGTTTAGGTTAAAGGCAGAATATTAGCTACGGGTTAAAATGCACAACTTTGTATTTACTCACAAACTGTTGTAAATGAAAACAGTTATGGATGAAAGATCATTATCCTTGTACTTATTCATAAATTAGTTATAAATGAAAACAGTTACGGATGAAAGATCATTATCCTTGTATCTATTCAGAAAACTGTTATGAATGAAAACAGTTACGGATGAAAAAGCATTACCCTTGTATTCATTGAAAAATTGTTGTCAATAAAAACAGTTATGGGTAAAAATCAATACCCTTATATTTAAAAAAATTGTTATAAACAAAAAAAGTTATTCCCTTGTACTAATTCGGAAAAAAAGCTGTTGCAAAAGAAAAACAGTTACGAGTACAAGTTCATATCAAATCTGTTAAAAGCAAAACAGTTACAAAACGAGTTATAGAGGATACACAAACACATGTGAAATGTTACGAAAGTTCGAAACAAGGCAAAAACTTTCTTCAAAACATTGTTAAAGAAAAACATGTGAAATTCTTATCTCTCTTTTGTATATTTACACCATTATGAAGTTGAGACGTCTTCTTCATTAAATGTCGATCAAAAAAGGGTCCTCTTTTATGAATCATACCTATTAATGAAAAGGCACAAAAAATCTAAGCATTATTTAATGCAAAATCAAAAACTCAGAGGTAAAACAAAAACCTCAAAAATAAAGCATGCAAAGACTTGAGAGTAAAACTAAAACTCAAAGAAAGCTAAAGTCATGTTGATATTGATATTAATGTATTACGGAAAAATAAACTAAGTGTTAACTTAGTCTAAGCCGGATTGATTTATACATTGGTTGCCCCTAAGTTGTCAGTTGGGGACTTATATAGGATCCAACTTTACCCCCGATGGGACTGGGGGTAACCACCACTTGATGCAAATAAAAAAAAGAACCAAATTCTTTAAACTTTTCCATATGGGGGGTTGTCTTCACTGGCAGGAGGAGCAGCTTGAGATGGGGAGACACGAGCAACAGGGACCTCAACCTCAGGTGAAGACAGATTCTGACTTTGCTGAGACTTCTCAATCGTCTCTCTGGTTTTAGCAATTTCGGCTTCCAAGTCAAAACCCTCTCGTTCCATTGCCTCCATTTTTCCTCCTCCATTCCAATTGATAACCTCGGTTTGGAAATCCTTCGCTGCTTGCTCCATCTGAACGACCCTCTTCATTAACTCTGTGCCTACAAGATTGATCTACATAAAAAGATAAATTAGATACGGTAAGAGCATATGTAAGTACGCATGAAAAGAAAGTTTTACCTTTAAGGACGAGTGCATAATCTCGTTCATCCAAGTCAGCGTACTGTGGCTTTCCAGCTTAGACCTTTCAGTTGGGCCTATCAATGGCTTTAACCATACATCATCCTGGCCTGACTTTTTCAAGAGGTTGCCCGTTGCTGGAACTTCTATTATAACTTGCCTCATCTCCCCCCTACTGGAAGACCCTACTTCTACAGCAGAAGGCACGGAAGCGGGGGCGGATAAAGGATCCACGGGCGAAGTAGGCTGAGAAGCAGAAACAACCACGGGAACAGAAGCAGAAGCAGAAGCAGGAACAACCATGGGAGCGGTAACAACAACGGGAGCAATTGAAGGAAGCTCTTTGGGAGCAGGGGGAGAGAAAACAGCAAGAGGGGCTTCATCAAAAATGGTACCAAAACCTTCACGCAACAGGAGATCAATGGATTCACGAACAGGAGAGGGAGTTGCATCCTCAGGGGTAGAAAGTTCAGATTCAGGTACGGGAGGATCGACAACAGGTGCAGACTCGTCGTCAAAGACCACCCTCCTCCTACGTGAACTGTGGACCAGCGAACCCTCCTCTTCCTCTTCCTCCTCTAAGGTCCTGGACCCACTTGATTTTCTCTTCAACGAGGAGTAACCAACAATGATCTCCTGGGCCTTGTCTAGGGACAACCTTGAAGCGGACACAACCGCAGCAGAAATACCATGAGCGGTAAACCCTAACCAATTAAAGGGATCAGATAAAGCTCAAAAAGCGAAGAAGTAAGAATTTGTTTTTACTTATCGTGGGTCTTAACCTTCCAACCAAACCTCCCAGAGAGGTACTTCCACAAACGTTCTTCTAATGAAGCAACCAACAAGAGTTTTTCTACCTAATCACGGAAACCGGTGACATTCTCAACGGTTCCCATGGTTGCTGCAAAGGAAAAAGAACAGTCACGGAACTGATAATTTATCAAAGGAAAGGAAAGTGAGCAAAACTGTACTCACGTGCAAGATTCCACTTCTTAGGGAAGGGGAGATTTTCTTCACCTACTAAACCTGCAGTAGGAACAGCAACATACCGGACATACCACCCTCGGTCTTTGTCATCATCTGGAGTAATTAACACCCTTTTACTCCTTGCCGCAAGAGTAAACACTCCTTAGCGGAACAACATCGGTGAATAAAGGTGAATAAGATGATGAAAAGTGAAGGGTACGGAAGCTAAATTGGCCAAATACCTAAGGCACGCGACAACTCGCCAAACAAGAGGACCGACTGGTCCCAGACAAATTTTGAAGAATCGACAAAACTCGATAATAATAGGGCCGATGGGAATCTTGAATCCTAATGTGAAAGGAAAACTCCACGGGGATAATTTCATCGACCCTCGGCTCGCGAAATGGTTCACTATGTCCTCTACTCTTTGATAAAGATGTAGAAGCCCTAGCCCCGGACGAAGATAAAGAAACAGAAGACCTAGAAGAAGATGGGGGAGTAACATGAGAAGAAGAAGCACCCCTGGAAGGGGTAGAACCTAAGCTCTTAAGCCTACCACCTCTCTTACTCCGTGTTGGAGTAGAAGAGCTAAGCTCCTAAACCTACCACCTCTCCTACTCCGTGTTGGAGCAGAAGAGGGAGTCAATTCGTCAACATTAATGACTTTCCTAGATTGCTGGTTTGAAGAAGACATATTTACGAAGAATGAAGAATTTACAAATAAAGAAAGAAGGTCGGAAGTTTTTCGTGAAATTAAAGAAAGTAAAATGGGTATTTATACCCGGATGCAACCGTCAAAAAATGGAAAAACAGTGATGTGAAAGTCATAATTGAAGTTGTCACTTTGTGACTGAGGCAGCCGCAAAAAGCCCTAAAAAGCACTGAGTAATTGCAGAACCAACCCGGGAAATCCACATGGCACGGGCATTAAATGGAAGTGACAAGCGATGCATACATTCAGAGATGGATGCAATGGTACGAGTGAAGAGGCGGCAAAGTATTCCCTCCATAAATGAGTATCCACTTACCAAATATTAGTCGATAAATAAATGGTAAGTGGGGGGGACTATCTGTATTGGTAAAAATGAGCTTCACACGTGTAACAATTATGATGACTCATCAATCTATGTGGAACAATGAAATCATGACAACTGGACGAGACTTTATGAAGAGGTACGAGATAAAAAGGAATGAAAAAACATACCCATGGGATAATCAGATACAGGAATCTCAACCTAATAGAGAAGATGAAGAGACACGGTCAAAGTAAATCAAGGCGAAATACAGGGCAGATTCGGGATCTTCCATTAATGAGCCAAACGTTACACAATCTTCACGCAACAGTTACGATTGATCATTGTATCGTTACATTAATGCCATTATTAGTCATTAATGCTCAATCACTGAAAAGAGTAGACGTTATGTTAAGAAATTCCCTATAAAAGGGAGTAAAATATAACTTGTAAGGACACTTTTGAACTGTTATTGCAATATACTTACTTTTTACGTATCTTATTGCTTTCTATTTACGAATTTACTTACAATTATTAGCGTATTCCTTGGTTATCAGAAGCTCGTGTTCTTCTTAAAATAGTTTTGGCAAAGAATCTAATTCTTTGGTTAAACACTTATGGTTAGAAACAAAGTTGATTGGCAAAGAATAACTCTAGTTGTGACCTTTGGACTCTTGTGTTGACTAAAACAATCATTGAGTAGTTTCTTTGAGCCATTTGTGATTTTTAATCTTAGCTATGGTTGTTGTGGGCCCTCGACTCTGTTCTCTTTAACAATCAAGCAGATTTAGAGGTGAGGTATTGAATTGCAAGTCCAAGTTCCGTGCCAATAAGTCTAGAACTTGCCCTGAATGTTTGTCTTGGCGAAATTCTAAGTGTAGCTCGCCTTGAGAAATGATTGTAGGCTCTCCTTGATCCAATATGAAACTTGAAAGCTTCCGTAGCCTACCAATGTGATATCCCTAGTCAACCCCTTTGAGCCTAAGACCTTTTTCATTCAATAGCCACGTTACAAGCCTTTATCTGTCTTACATCCCGTACTTTAATATTAGGATAAGTCAGAGTAATCCATATGAGCTTCAAGGGATTAAGACCATTCATGAGATTATAGAGGATTTGTCACTATGTTACCCCGTAAGTATAACAACCTTGATACCGTTATATACATTTGATATGGTACTTTGAATGGAACATTTTTGTAAAAAGAGTTTGAAAAATATAATTTTATATAGTTATTAATGTTATTACTTTCGAATATGTTTTAAATTATACACATAATATGAGAAAGTTTATGAGATTTCTTTATTGTAAAGATAGAAATTATTTCCTCACAAGAAAAGAAGGTTATCTTTTTACCATTTTAAGAATTAGGCGTACGAGAATTTGTACTCTTTATCGGAGATTAGGAAACTTAGAAGTTGAGAAAATATATGTATTTTACATGGATATTTTAATAAAATAATAGTGTATGCATTGATTTTATATGGTACCACGTGACCATGATAGTAAAGTATATTACAGTATGGTAAATAAAGTGTGTTAAAAGTGAGTAGTATTTTAAGTAATTTGAGATAATTCTTAATTAGGTAGATAATTGGGTAATTGATGATTTTAGTGGGAGATTAATTAAAAGTTGGATAAGGCCCACAAGGCCTAACGTGGCAACCCCCCAATTCCAAGTTAATGACTCGTAAAGCCATGTAGCTTGGTGGCACCAAGGGGCGTACAACCTCTTTAATCTAGGAAGAAGAGGTAAATAATGCATCGATTTCACATCAACATTCTTCACTACATCGATTTCACATCACCTGCGCGGAAGATTCTTCGGAGGTGCGATTCCGCAGGAGCGGAATTTTTCACGCATGTGCGAGTTCTTAGCGTTGGTCAACTTTCCGTAGGAGCGGGCGTATGGTCGCACCTGCGGTTCCGCAGGTGCGTGAATTTCACTCGCAGGTGCGAGTTTAAGGCTGGTTTGACTTTCATCGCAAATGCGGACATATGGTCGCACCTGCGGTTCCGCAGGTACGTAAAAAGCACCGCAGGTGCGAGTCCTGTGTGACTGAGCTAGCTTCGCAGGGGCGATCAATCCTTCGCAGGTGCGAGGTCGCGCTTGCGACCTAGAATCCGCAGGTGCGGAATCACTAAAGCATTTCATGCACTTTTTCACCACTTTTTGTCCAACTTTCATTCCAATTCAACACCAACCTTCATAGCATCAGTTCCCTGAAAATTGAGCAATTATACACTAAAAACGACCTCAAGTTATCATTTAACAATACAAAATCTAATGAGAAAAGGCTAAAATGAGTGGTAAAATCACCACTCATCAACACCCCCAACTTAGAGCATTTGCTTGTCCTCAAGCAAATCAAAACTAACAACTCAATAAGGTTCTACTCTTTTAGACACAAGTTGCATTGCTCGTATTCACAATTCACATTTTCCACTTAAGCATTAAACTTATGAATTTGGTTGGTACTAATAATTAGGCTCAAGTATGCATCTTAATTGAATAACTCCCTCATTTACAAGCAATTTCAAGAAGTGCAGGGGATTTTAAAAAATATATATATAGTGACAAGAAAAAGCCTCAAGAAGTGACTCAACAACACTAGTCTACTACACATGCTCA
>ML297721.1:0-14484 GCA_005239495.1 Nicotiana undulata
ACTAAGTGACTGAATTCTCATTTAACCATTTCGATTTCAAGCCTATCAACTCTAACACATCAAGAATGGAATAATCACTCCATGACAAGGCAATAACAACAATAATAATGTAGGTTCTACGTAACGACAGACCGGGTCGTTACACTTACCTCACTCCGAAGTTCCATAACGGGCTCCAATGCCTCTCTAACACCTCAACTCCGAGTCAAACATTCCGAAACTAGTCAAACTATGTGCAAACCAATGAAAATATACTCTAATACTCAAAATAATTCAATTCATAACAATCTCCAACACTGCTCGAAAAGTCAATAAAGTCAAGCCTCGGGGCACGTGCCCGAATTCCGAATTCTGATTTTTTTTTAAAATAAACTTTATATCATTACGAACTCAAATATATAATTTATTCTCAATTCCATTCCCAATTTCGTGGTCAAATCCCAAAATTACCAAATCCTAAATTTCTACCAATTTTCATGTTTAAATCCATATGTAACTCATGTATTTAACTCACAATATGTGGGAATAACTTACCTCTTGATGTTGATGGAATCACCCCGCAAATGCTCTCAAAAATCGCCTAAGACCAAGTGGGAAATGAAGGAAATGAGTTAAGTCCCGAAATAAAAAAAGTCTTTTGCAGAGATCGCAGATGTCGCGTTTACGACATCTTGTTCGCAAATGCGATAGTCGCACAATTTCGGCAAAAGTATCGCAAATGAGAAGCAGAGTCATCCCTGCCAAGGTTGCATTTGCGACCAAAATCTTCGCAATTGCGAAGAGGGAAGTTTCACAAAAGCGGCCAAAATGTTCGCAAATGCCAACCCCTCAAAGTTTTCCCATTCTCGCAAAGGCAAATCTGCGCTCGCAAATGCGAAGAAAACCTCGCATCTGCGAGACCTGCAGCCCAGACCAGAAAACCAGCAGAACTGAATTTCTTCACCACTCGGAACGCGCTTGATAACTCACTCGATCCCCCGGGGATCCACTTCAAATATCCACACAAGTCTGAAAATATCATACGAACTTGCTCGCGCGATCGAACACCGAAATAACATTTAAAATCATGAATCAACTCATGAAACTCAAAAGGAAAATACTTTCGCGCATCTGATTCCTATCAAATCACGTCCTGATTTACCTTAAATTTTGCACACAAGTCACATTTGACATTACGGACCTACTCCAACATCTAAAATCGAAACCCGAGCCCGATATCAAAAAGTTCACTCCCGGTCAAACTCCCCAAAAATCTTCAAATTTCCAACATTCGCCAAATGACCCTAAAATGACCTGCTGACCTCCAAATCCACATCCAGACGCGCTCCTAACACCAGAATCACCATATGGATCTATTACCACGCTCAATATTTTGTACGGACATCGATAACATTAAAATACACTTCAACGCAATTTATGAAATTCTACCAATGCCAATTTTCTATAATATGCATTGAAATGCCCCTGGGAGACCGGATACTCAACCTGAACATGCGCCCAAGTCAGAATTTACCCTACTAGAATATTCAAATCCCGATTCTGAGGTCGTTTGCTCAAAAGTCAAACCTTCGTCAATTCTTCCAACTTAAAGCTTTTGAATTTAGAATTTTTCTAATCCGAATCAATTTCGGACTCCCCGAAATTAAATTACGACCACACGTACAAGTCATAATACATGAAGTGAAGCTACTCAAGGTCTTAAACTGCCGAACGACGTGCTAGAACTCAAAATGACTGATCGGATCGGTACAATAATGCTTAATAGCAAAGCATGGGCTCACTTTTTTTTGTATATGTTTACCTTAATATCGACAAAGAAATCTTGCATTACCAATTGTGATTATGCACCCAATCACTCATTAAATCGTCACATTAACAGTGGTAAGTATCACAAGAAGTATAGAAGAGAACAACTAATACATCACATTGCATAGAATTGCATTCAATGATTCAAAGTAGGGGTACATAGTTTGAGTAGGTTCGAAATTTTAAATTATAACACCAAATCGAGGGTATCGGGTTTTTAAATTTATAAACCAAACCAAACCAATAAAGTCGGGTTTTTCAGGTTTTGACTTTTTTCCTAAAGTTTTTATAGCATAAAATATGTAACTTGTGCTCCAAATATTTCTTAAGTCCTAGAAAAATACAACAATATAATGTATTTTTCAAGAAACTAACTGTTTAACCAAAGAATTAGATCCTTTGACCAAAGCTATTTTTAGGATGAACGCGGGTTTCTGATAACCAAGGCAATAATGATAATTGTGAATAAATAAGTAAATAGAAAATAATGAGATGCACAAAAAGTAAAGTGTATTATAATCGTAGTTCGAATGTGTCTTACAAGTTATATTTTATTCCCTTATATAGGGAATTTCTTAATATAACGTCTACCTTTTACAATGATCGCACATTAATGACTAATTATGACATTAATGTAACGTTACAAAGATTAACCTAATTGTTGCGTGAAGGTTGTGTAACGTGTGGATCATTAATTGAAGATCTCTGGATCTGCTCGTAGCTTTGTCCGAATTCATTCCGACCGTGTCTCTTCCTTGTCTCAATCAGGTTGAGTTTCCCGTAGCTGATTACCCCGTAGGTATATTGTATCGTGCCTCTTTGCCTCGTACCTCTTTATAGAATCCTGTCCAGCTGTCATGTTTTTATTGCTCCACATAACTGGCTGAGTCATCAAGAATTATTACACATGTGAAGCTCTTTTTACCAATACAGATAGTCCCCCCACTTACCATTTATTTATCAATTAATATTTGGTAAGTGGATACTCATTTATGGCGGGAACATTTTGTCGCCGCTTCACTCGAAACATTGCATCTTTCTCTGAACGTAGGCGTTTCTTGTCACTTCCATTTAATGCTTAAGCCACATGTCATCTCCGAGTTGGTTCTGCAATTGTTCAGCGCCTTTGAGGGCTTTTTGCGGCTACATCAGTCACGAAGTGATACCTTCAATTATGGCTTTCACATCATTGTTTTTTCCCATTTTTGACGGTTGTCTTCGAGTATAAATACCCCTTTTCCTTTCTTTACTTTCACGAAAAACTTCTAACTTTCATTCTTTATTTGTAAAGAACTTTTTCCTTGTCTTTGTAAATATGTCTTCTTCGAACCAGTATAAGGGAGTTATAAATGTAGAAGATTTGACTCCCTCTTCTGCTCTGACGCGGAGCCGGAGAGGTGGTAGGTTGAGGAGTTAAGGTTATACTTCTTCAAGGGGTTCTTCCTCTTCTCAAATTACTTCCCCTCCTTCATCTAGGTCTTTAATTTCTCCGAGATCTAGGGCTTTCAGATCTTCGTCCAAAGGTAGAGAACATCACGAACCTTTGTGTGAACCGCGGGTCGATGAAATAGTACCTGCGGAGTTTACCTTCGCTAGGGATAGTCAAGAACTTAGAGATCAGCTTTCTTCATTGTCATCTGTTGATAATGCTAATAAGTACCCTACCCTGATCACTAAAGGTTTAATTCCTCTTATACGCAGGGATTGTTTTTGGAAGTCCAATTTTCCTATCGTCGTTCCAAATGTTAATCAAAGAATAACATCTTACAAGACGGGATATTCTTTTGTTTATACCTATCCCTTTACCTTAGGGTTTAAGCCTCCCATCGACCCAGTTATCATCAAGTTCTATCAGTTTTTCAAAATTTGTTTGGGACAAGTCGGTCCTCTTATATGGCGAGTCGTTGCATGTCTTTGATATTTGGCTACTTTAGCTTCGGTCCCCTTCACCTTTAATCATCTTATTCACCTTTATTCCCCAATGTTGTTCCGTCAAGGAATTTTTACCCTGGCTTCCAGGAGTAAAAGAGTGTTGGTGACTCCTAGCGATGATAAGGATCGAGGTTGGATTCTTCGGTATGTTGTTGTGCCTACTGCTGGTTTAGTAGGTGAAGAAAATCTCCCCTTTCCTGAGAAGTGGAATCGTGCAGGTGAGTACATTTTTTCTCACATTCCTTGCTTTTTGCTTTTGATATTTTATTAATACCGTAGTTGTTTCTTCTTTTTGCAGCAATAATGGGAACTGTCGAGAATGTCTCCGGTTTCCGAGATTGGGTAGAAAAGCTTTTGTTAACCGCTCTGTTGGAAGAAAGTTCATGGAAGTACTTCTTCGGGAAGTGCGGTTGGAGAGTCAAGACTCACGGTAACTGAAGCTTTTAATTTTGCTTCTTTTCTTGTTTGAGCGTTTCCTTTTTACCCCTTTTCTTTTGACAGGGTTTCCCGCTCGTGGAGTTTCTGCTGCATCCGCGTCTGTTCCCAAGTTGTCCCTGGCTCAGGCCCAGGAAATCATTTCAGGCTCTTCTTCTTCAAAGAGAAAAGTAGGTAGGTCAAGGACCTCGGAAGAAGAAGGGGAAGAGGAGGGCTCTTTAGTCCATAGGTCAAGTAGAAGGAAGGTGGTCCCAGACGACGAGTCTACACCTGTCATTGTGCCTTCCTTGCCTGAAGTCGGACTTTCTGCCTCCGAGGATGCTACTCCATCTCCCGTGCGTGAATATGTTGATTATTTGTTCCGTGAAGGCTTTGGTCATGTTGCTGATGAAGCTCCCTTAGCTGTTTTCTCTCCCTCTCTAAGAGAACTCCCCTCAACTGTTCTGGTTATTTCTCCTGGTCCTGCAGCTATTCCTGCTCCTGTCGTTACTCCCTCTTCCGTGGCTTTTTCGGCCCCTCAGACTTCCTTGCCCGTGGCTCCTGCATCTCTACCTGCTTTCGTGCCTTCTGTTACAAAAGTAGGGTCTTCCAGCAGGGAGATGAGGCAGGTGATGATAGAAGTTACGGCAGAGGCTAGTCTCTTTAAAAGGTCTGGCCAGCTTGATGTGTGGTTGAAACTGTTGTTAGGCCCGACAGAGAGAGCCAAGCTGGATAGCCAAAGTCCCCTTACATGGGCTAATGAGATCGTGCACACTTCTTTAAAGGTAAAATGCATTTTCTTATGTTCCTTCTTGAACATGTATTTACCATATCTAATTGGTTTTCTTTTGCAGATCAATCTTATAGGCATGGAGCTTATGAAGAGGATTTCTAATATTGAGTAGGAAGTGAAAGAATGGCACGCGGAAGCAGATAACTGGAAGGAGCAGTATGAAAGCTTAAGAATCGGCATGGAGGCTGTAGAAGAAGAAAAATGTACCTTGGAGCAGCAGGTGAGGGTCATGACGGCAGAGTTGGCCGTGGAGAAGGCATCTTCTGATCAAGCAGGCAAAGATAAGAACGTCCTTGACTCCTCATTTACTGAGCAGTTGTCTCGTGCCTCTGAAGAGATCAGGAGCTTGAAGGCCTTGTTAGACCAAAAGGAAGAGTATTCAGGCGAGCTTGTTCAATCACTTACTCAGACCCAAGAGGATCTCCGCAACTCTTTGGAGAAAATACAATTCCTGGAAAGGTCTCTTGCTCCTTTAAGGGCCTCTAATGATGCTGTTGTGGTTGAGAGGGACGAATTAAGAGCTGAGATTGCACTATGGTAGAAAGATTACGAAGCTCTTGAATATAGGACAACTGTTGATGTTAGTTGAGCGTATATGAACTCTCGCCTCGACACATTGACAGAAATGAGTCGAGAGGGTTTCGACCTTAATGCTGAAATTGCAAAAATCAAGGAGGCCATTGAGAAGGCTCAACAAGGTCAGAATCTCTCTTCACCTGAAGGTGAGGCTCTTACTGTTCAAGTCTCTTCATACCAAGCTGCTCCTGCTCTCTCTTCCAGTGAAGTCAACCCCCCTCCTAATGAAGTTTAAGAAGTTGGTTCCTCCTTTTTTTTTTCTTGTCTCAATTGATGGTTACCCCCAGTCCCATCGGGGGTAAGTTTGGATCTTTTAAAGTTCCCAAATGACAACTTAGGGGAACCTTAATGTATAAAAACTTTATACGGCTAAGTATAAGTTAATACTTAGTTTTTACTTAGCCGTTTTAATATATTAATGCAAGTAGGACTTTTGTTTTCCGTTGAGTTTCTGTTTCACTCTTTAAGTCTTTTGCACGCTTTATTTTCGAGGTTTTATTTTTACCTCTGAGTTTTGCATATAAAATGCTTTAGATTATCCGTACCTTTTCGTAGTAGGTACGATTTTGTGAAAGAGGACCATTTTTTGATCGACACTTAATGAAGAAGACGTCTCAACTTCATAATGGTGTAAGAATGCAATAGAGAGATAGGAATTTTTCACATGTTTAACAATGTTTCTGAAGAAAGTTTTTGTGTTGAACTTTCACAACATTTTACATGTGTTTGATTATCGTCTAAAACTCATGTTGCAACTGTTTTCTTTTAACAGGTTTGATATACACTTGTATTTCGTAACTGTTTTTCTTATGTAACAGTTTTTTCGAGTTAATACAAGAGAATAACTATTTTTTGTTTGTAACAATTTTTATAAAGGTAGGGGTTTTCACCCGTAACTGTTTTTATTGATAACAATTTTCAATAATCACGAGGGTAATGCTTTTTCATCCGCAACTGTTTTTAGGATTTTGATCTTTCATCCGTAACTGTTTTATTTGATAACATTTTTTGTATGAGTACAAAGATTTCGTAATTATTTTTTGTTACAAAAGTTTTATGAATAAGTACAAAGAAGATGATCTTTTATCCATAACTGTTTTTAGTTACAACAGTTTTTTGAATAAGTACAAAGATGTGCATTTCTCCCTCGTAACTAATATTTTTGCCTTTTAACCTGAACGTTTATTTACATCTATGAACATGTTCGAAGGTTTTTTTTTAATCAGGCTTTGTATTTTGAGTCTTTGGCTCTTTTGCTCGTATCACTTGACTTTTTGGGTAGATGGATCTTCAGGCTCGAGCTTTGACTTTTTGATAGTCTTCTATGTTTCGTTTTTACCCTCCATACTGTATATTCCCCCAAGTGTTTAATCCTTGAAGAATAAAATCTCGAGCGCTTGACTATTCCTTCCTTGTGGTCCTTTTCCTGAAAAGAAAAACATACGGGACTCGAAGGTATATGGTTTTTAGATGATGACTCCTTAACTCTTTAAAACTTCCATCAGAAAGTGTAACCCTAGACCGGGAATTCAGTTACTTCCTCGCGTCTTTGCAGTTCTAATATCATCATCTGGTGATGGGTTAGCTTTTTGCCTATCATCTAAAACGGTTAGTAAAATTTTTAACTACACAACAATAAAATCTAACGTGGCGATACCTGACCGGGGGTATTCCTTTTCTTTAGAAGTAATACTTCTTCAAATTGATGGCATTCCAGCTTGTTGGTAAGATCCTGCCGTCCATAGCTTCCAGCTCATAGGCGCCTTTCCCAACGATGCCTCGGACTTGGTAGGGTCCTTCCCAGTTTGGATTTAATTTTTCCCCACCAGCTTCTTTTGTTCATTGAAAGACTTTTTTGAGAACAATGTCCCCAATCTTGAAGTATCTGAGGTGAGCTTTTCAGTTGTAATAACGCTCTATGATTTGTTTTTGAGCTGCCATACGTATTAGCGCGGCTTCTCTTCTTTGTTCGAGCAAGTCCATATTAGTTCTCAACTCGTCGTTGTTTGCATCCTCCGTGGCTGTTGTAAAACTTATGCTTGGTTTGCCAATATCCATCGGTATTAAGACTTCTAAGTCATACACAAGCGCGAACGGAGTCTCTCCCGTGGCTGTTTTTGAAGTTGTCTGTAAGCCCATAGCACCGCCGGTAATTCATCAGGCCAATTTCCCTTGGCTTTCTCTAATCGTTTCTTTAGGTTTTTTATGATGACCTTATTCGTTGATTCAGCTTGCCCATTAGCCACGGGATGATACGGCATTGAAGTAATCTGTTTGATTTGCAACCTTTCGAAGAATTCTGTGATTTGCGAGCCTATGAATTGTGGGCCATTATCACATACGATCTCATTTGGTATTCCAAAGCAGCATATTATATTTCTCCATAAGAAGCTTTTAACTTTTTTTTCTCGCACTTGTTTGAAAGCTTCCGCCTTTACCCATTTTGTAAAATAGTCAGTTAGCACGAGTAAGAACCGTACCTTTCCTTTAGCTGTGGGAAGGGGTCCTACTATGTCCATGCCCTACTTCATGAATGGCCAAGGTGATATTATTGGATGTAATAGTTTCGCTGGTCGTTGCATGTTACGAAGCTCTCAGCCTCTTCTTCCATCTTAGGCCAATAGTACCCAGCTCTGATTAGAGTTTTGACCAAGGATCTTGCCCCTCCGTGATTTCCATAGTGTCCTTCATGGACTTCCCTCATCACGAACTCCGTTTGGTTAGGTCCGAGGCATTTTGCTAGGGGACCTCCGAACATCTTGCGATATAAAGAATTGCGAATGAGGCAGTACCGTGCAACTTTTCGGCGAAGTGCTTGAGCTGCTCTTTTGTCTTCAGGTACGGTGCCATTCTGCAAGAAATTTAAAATTTCATTTCTCCAATCCCAGGTTAAATTGTTGAAAGTTACCTCATTTTTGTCCTGGTCGATTGCTGAATGAAATAGGTGGACGACAATTGCATTGTCTTTGTTTGTTACATCTGTGACTGCTGCGAGGTTAGCCAATGCGTCTGCTTCTGCATTTTCCTCTCTAGGTATTTGTATAACCTTCCACGTTTTGAATTATCTCATGACATCTCGTGCCTTTTCTAGATATTGTTGCATCCGAGTCTCTCGAGCAATGTAAGTCCGCTGCATATGATTTACTACCAGCTGAGAGTCACTTTTGATTACGATTTGCTCGATTGAGAGTTCTCGTGCCAGTTCCATCCATGCAATGACTGCTTCGTACTCTGCTTCATTGTTAGTTATAGGATAACATTTGATATCTTGTCGTGTCTTTTCACCCGTGGGTGATATTACGACTATACCTAAGCAGACACCTTTTACATTGGAAGAACCATAGGTAAATAGGGTCCATAGACCCGGATTAGCATTGTTAAAGAGTTGTAACTCTTTTTCCACTTCAGGGACAATGCTATTATTAAAATCAGCGACAAAATCAGCTGAAATTTGAGACTTTATTGCAGTCCTAGGCTGATATATTATGTCATGCTCGCTCAATTCTATGGCCCACTTAGCAAGCCTTCTTGATAATTCTTGTTTATGTAGAATGTTTCTCAATGGATACGAGGTCACAACAGTGATTGGATGACATTGAAAATATGGTCTTAATTTTTTAGATGCCATGATTAGAGCTAAGGCTAATTTTTCTAGATGTGGGTATCTAGTTTCAGCATCGAGTAATTTCTTGCGTACATAATAAATGTGAGATTGTTTACCTTTGTCTTCCCTTACCAGTACTGCATTTACGGCAATTTCTGCGACGGCAAGGTAGATGTACAACCTCTCTCCCTCCTTTGGCTTTGATAGCAACGGGAGTTTTGATATATAAGCCTTCAGATCTGTGAGAGCCTGTTGACATTCTTTAGTGCATTCGAACTGATTTTGCTTCTTGAGAACTGAAAAAAATTTAAAACTTTTCTCGGAAGACCTGGAAATAAATCTTTTTAAAGCTGCAATTCTTCCCGTTAGTCTTTGAACTTCCTTTTTGTTCGTAAGTATATCAGGTATTTCTTCTATAGCTTTAGTTTGAGCATGATTTACTTCTATTCCTCTATTTGATACAAGGAAACCCAAAAATTTACCTAATTCTACGCCAAAGGCGCATTTTTCTGGATTCAATTTCATATTATACATGTGTAAAATTTCAAAGGTAATAGAGAGGTGTTGGAAATGGTCCTCCGCATGTGTTGATTTTACCAGCATGTCATCGATGTAAACTTCCATCGTCTTTCCCAGATGTTCCTGGAACATCTTGGTCACTAGCCTTTGGTACGTGGCTCCAGCATTTTTCAGGCCAAAAGGCATGACTTTGTAACAATAAGTCCCCTTTTTTGTAATAAGGGAAGTTTTTTCCTCGTCTGAGGGATCCATTTTAATTTGATTATAACTAGAATACGCATCTAGAAAGCTTAACAATTCATGATCTGCGGTGGCATCAATCATTTGATCTATATGTGGTAATGGAAATGAATCTTTGGGGAATGCTTTATTTAAATCAGTTTAATCTACGCATACTCTCCATTTACCATTCTTTTTAGGCACTACCACAGTGTTAGCTAACCAGTTAGGGTATGTTACCTCATGTATTTAACCAATTTTCAAACATTTTTGTACCTCTTCGTCAATCACTTGGTTTTTGAATGGTCCTTGCTTTCTTTTCTTCTTCTTAACAGGTACGAAGGATGGATCTTCATTTAGTTTGTGAGTCATCACTTCTGGTGGGATACCTGTCATATCTGAATGGGACCACGCAAAGCAATCTGCGTTAGCCTTAAATCAATTAACTTACTTCTTCGGCTGGGGTTCAGCCTCGTGCCTATATGCACTTTCTGTTCAGGTTTTTGTTCGAACAATGGAACAACTTTGAGCTCTTCCGTGGTTGTTTTGATGTGCTCGTCTTCCTCCGGTTCTTGAATGACGTCTGTTCTGGAGTCCACGTCTATGTTGTTTGATGCATCTTCTGTGGTGACTTGGTTCACCTTCTCGTGACTATCTTCTTTCGTACCTGTTCGAACAATAACCTCTTCCATACCTACTTGGGCAGTAATTTCTTCCATACCTGTTTGGGCGGCAACTCCTGCCTGGGAAATTTCTCTATCTTTTGGCTCTTCCGTCTCTACTTTTTTGTTATAGTGTACCACGGAATTTATATTTCTAGAGGTTTGCTAATCGCCTCTAATCTGTTGGATTCCCCATTCGGAAGGGAATTTAATTACCTGATGTAAGGTGGATGGTACCGCTTTCATGTCGTGGATCCATGGCCTTTCCATGATTACATTATAAGCCATGTTAGTATCGATGACTTGGAACCTGGTATTTTTGATTACTCCCTCAGCATAAGTGCTAAGTTCAATTTCTCCTTTGGTTATAACCGTAGAGTTGTCAAACCCTGATATGGCTCGTTCCTTTGGGATTACTTGATTTCCTAATAGCATTTCTTCCACGACTCTTAGCAAAATGATGTTGACTGAACTACCTGGATCAATCAACACTCTTTTCACGTTAATATCATGTATAAGTAGGGATATTATCAGTGCATCATTGTGAGGTAGAATTATCCCGTTGGTATATGCATCGTCAAAGGATATGTTGTCTGCTTCCAAATCTTCGCGGATCCGCTTCCCGTGTGTAATTGTGAGCTTTGTAGTTCTTTTATAGATTACTCTGTTTACTTCCTAACCTCCGTGTATCACGTTGATTGTTCGTTTTGGAGATGGCGATTTTGGGGGCTCCTGCCTATTCTTCATATATGCCTGCTTACCTTTTTCACTAAACAATTATGTTAGGTAGCCCTGTTTTAATAATTGTTCTACATCACCTTGCAAAAATCCGCAATCCGTCGTTCTGTGTCCATGATCATTATGGAATTCGCACCAGAAGTTTAGATTCCTTTTATTTGGATTTGACCTCATTTCTTTGGGCCATTGAACCTTATCACCCATATTTCTCAATACTGAAATTAATTCAGAAGTACTTACATTGAAGGTGTGGTCTCCAATTCTTGTGTTACCTCTGTGTCGTTCATCCCGATCCATCTTGGACCTTGATGAGGATGAGCCTGTATCTCTATTTGATGGTCTATATTCTGACCGAATATTTTTTAACCTGGGACGAGTTTCCCGTCTCGAGGGTCCCATGTAAGGATTGTACCTGTTTTTACCCAATCTCCTGTCTGATTTGGAACGTGTGGAACTGATATTATCTTCATCTTTCGAACGAGCAATTGTATCTTCTTCTATACGAAGCTTGGTGTTGTACCTATTATAGACATCATACCATGTCGTTGCTGGGAATTCTCTCCAGCTTTTCTGTAACGACCTGACCGGTCATTTCGGGAATTTAAGCTCTGTTCGGTGGTATAAGATCATAAACAGCTCCACATTGTGTATATCGACCTGCGTGCATGGTTAGATTCAGTTACTGGATAATCCGGAGTTGAATTGGGAGAAATATTTCAGTTTTGGAAGCTTAAGTGATGAAAGTTGACCGGAGGTTTGACTTTTGTGTAAACAGACTTGGAATGAGTTTTGGTTAATGTCAATAGTTTCGTATGATGATTTTGTACTTACGCGTGCGTCCGGAATTGAATTTGGAGGTTCGTAGAGGGATTTGAGGTAATTTGGCGAAAGTTAGAATTTCGGCGATTTCGGCCGATAGGTGAAATTTTGATATCGAGCTCAGAATGGAATTTCGGGACTGGCTGTAGGTCCGTTGTGTTATTTTTTACTTGTCTGCAAATTTTCACGTCATTCGGGGTTGAATTGATAGGTTTCGACGCGAGTTTTGGTAATTGAAGTTTTGAAAATTCATAAGTTTGATTTTTGGTTTGATTCGTCGTTTTGGTGTGATTTGAACCCTCGAGCGAGTACATGTTAGGTTATATGACTTGTTTATGTGATTATACGGGGTCCCGGGGGTCTCGGGTGCTTTTCGGATGGTCTTCGGGTCATTTCTCCCCATTTTTGAATTGTTGTTCTGGTGTCTGATGCCCTCTTCCGCGATCGTATAGCTCCAGTTGCGATCGCGTAGTGTAAAAACTAGACCAGCCATATTTCTCTTCTCCACGTTAGCGTATTCACCCACGCGATCACGTAGTTCTGTGTGTTCATTCATCGCGTTCGCACCTCCTTTTACGCGATCACATTGTAGAAGCATGGCCCTGAGCACTGGTACATATTACTCTTCGCGTTCGCCTATCTCTCCTCGCGTTCGCAGTAGCCTTTCCCTTTACATTCTGTGATCGCATTCACCAACTCGCAATCGCGTAGAGCATTTCTTTTTCCAGTGGCTTTTCCTCTTCGCGATCGCGATGCTTTAAAAACCTGGGCAGATTATAAGTTTCCAAAATCGAGGGTTAAGCCATTTTTAACATATTTTGACTTCTAAAGCTCGGTTTTTGGCTATTCTTTGAGGGTTTTTCACACAAATTGAATGGTTAAGTGTTCTTCCACTATAATTAATTATATTTCATGAATTAGTTCTTGTTTTTATCATTTAATTTGTGTTTTTAGTTGAGGAAGAATGTGAGTTTTGAAAGAAAATTTCTAAAATAAAAAATCATGATTTGAAAGACCAAATGGTATCGGAATTTGAAAATTTTAGTATCGTTGAACTCGTATCGGGATGGATAATCAGATTTTGTAAAATTTATCGGGTTCTGAGTTGCGGGCCCGGGGGTCGACTTTTGGGTCGATTTTCATAATTTTGTAAAGATTGAAATGTTATTATTCATAGTTCCTTATACGTTTTATGTGTATTTTGAAGTTGTTTTAGTTTATTTTGAGCCGTCCGGAGGTCTTTCCGCCCGAGAAGTTCACTTTTGAGTATCGGGTTGTCGTCTTTGAGGTAAACCTTGTGTGGGAGAACTACCCCTTAGGATTGAGTCTTCTTTGTTGATTGTAGTCCGTGTATGCGAGGTGACGAGTGCATACTCGGACTAATTTGCTAATATATTGACCTTTTAGGATTCGTAGTTTCTTATGTTACCTGTGTATGAATGGTAATTATTACATTTGAATCCTTGGTTGTTAATTTCATCCTTTCCTGCTTAAATTAGAATTACTTGCTTTTGGATTCCTTCGTTGGCTATTTGATCTTAATTGACTTAACTGAGTATTTTACCTCCTTTGCTAGCATGCCATATTTACTTGATAAACTGGCTAATTGACTAGAATTAGTATTACTTGCCCTATAACTGTTTAACAGTAATTGGAATATCTATACGTTGGTGTCAAGCATGCCCGTGAGTCATATACTGTGATTTATATGATTCTCCCCGAAGTGCTACTTAGGTTTAGTTAGATAATCATTCATGCTGATGGTACTTCCTTGGCGTTGCCTATTATTGAGCATTGATTCAAGCTGGGTTTTATTCTGTGAAGCTAATTATTTAGGCGAAATTGGTTATAGTTGTTCTCCCTTGCCGGGATGATTTGGTTTCTTATTGTTGACCTGAATATTATGGATAGGTTGTTATGTCTTGTTTCTCTCTGGTTAAGTTTTGTTCTGAACGCTCATTATTGTCTTTCGGTGGTTATTCCTCGTGAAAGAGTTCTACTGTGCTGGTGACTTAAGTTCTTGATTTGATTGGTCGTCGTACATAGCATTTCTATCTTTTGTTGCCTTGTGAGTGTTTTGGAGATGTACGATGTTTCTGTCTTGATGTGGTTGCTATTTATGTACAGCATTGCATATTTAAATTGGGACTACGGACGAGATTCCGGGAGATTTCCCCCTGTACCGCATTGCATATTTAAATTGGGACTACGGACGAGATTTCGGGAGCTTTCCCCCTGTACTGCATTGCATATTTAAATTGGGACTACGGACGAGATTCCGGGAGCTTTCCCCATGTACTGTATTGCATGACAAAATTTGAGTTAGGGATTGAGTTCCGGTGGTTTTATCATTGAGGAGATTTGGATCAAAAAAATAAATATATATATATATATATATATAT
>ML297724.1:6504-79510 GCA_005239495.1 Nicotiana undulata
AGGGGGGGGGGGGGGGGGGGGGGGGGGGAGGGAGGGAAATATGATAGAGTTGATGATGTTGCTTGCTTTGTTGCAGAATATCTTTATTTTCATCTACGGTTAAGAAAAAGAAGAAGAGGGAATTGAGAATTTAATCAGTAGGTACAATGAAGTAGTAAAGAAATGGATTGAAAATCAGCGAAGATAGTTGCGTAAATGGAATAGAAAAAAGTTAGAGCTTGATAGAAAGTTGAAGTATCAACTGAATTAGATCTACTAATCATGTAGATACTTTTAAGTATTAGACTTTAAAATTTAGAATAAAATATATCACTCTTTGAGTTATAGTAAAATACGATATGAAAAAAGTAAATTACAAGATCATAAATGACAATAATATATAAAGAGAGAAAAATAGAGATAATATGAGGTTAATCATACTGTAAATTAAGTTAAGAAATATAATAAACTATCAAAATATTACTCAAACAATAATAAAATAATTCTGAGCAATTGAATAAAAGTCTAAGATTTATGACATATATTAAAAGATCTCTATTTAACCTTTGAACTAATTCAATACCATCCATTTAGAAAAATAATATAATAATTGTCACGACCCAAAATCCACTATAGGCTGTGATGGCGCCCAACGTCGCTGCTAGGTAAGCCAACACTTAATTATTCATTTATTATTTTTAAAATCATGAATCTTATTTATATAGAGAGATTAATGCACTAAAATAAATCGTAGTGACTTATAATTTAATTAAAAATAATAGGTAAAAGTGTATCAATATAAAACAATCCATAACAATTTTAGAACACCCCCAAAATCCGGTGTCACAAGTGCATGAGCATCTAATAAAAGGTATAGTAACAATAAAACATATGTTTGAAATACAATTTAGATAGGAAAACATAAATAATTCTGATATGTTGCGGATCGTAACAAAAGATGCAGCTCACCGTAAAGTCTCCGCAATAGCCGGGCCTTTGCGCCCAAAAGACATAAATATATACTTGCACGATAAGTGCAGAAGTGTAGCATGAATACGTCAATCAACGCGTACCCAGTAGGTATCGAGCCTAACCCCGGTGAAGTAGTGACGAGGGGTCGGCATCGACATTTACGTGTGGTCCAATAAATCAAATACATAAGAAAGTAAGAAAGTATGACGCATGGTAAATAAACAGTATAAACAAATATAGGTACGTGGTACAATCCTCCTCTAAATAGTAAACACAAGCTCTCAATTATCCAGATAGGTCGTCACAACTCAAATCAGGAAAACTCGTGGATACGCTGCTTCTTGTCAAATATTACGGACGATTTTGTCGAGGCGAACGGCCCGATCCCATAAGAGTGTTTTATGAAGTTGCCGAGGCGAACGACCCAATCCCATAAGAGTATTTTATAGAAATGCAGGCGTACGACCTGATCCCATAAGAGTATTTTATAGAAATGCCGAGGTGAACAACCTGATCCCATAAGAGTATGATACTGCCGAGGCGAACGACCCGATATCATAAGAATATGATACTGCCGAGGCGAACGACCCGATATCATATAAGAATATGATGTTGCCGAGGCGAATAGCCAGATCCCATAAGAATATGATATTGCCGATGAGAATGACCTGATCCCATAAGAATATGATACTGTCGAGGCGAACAGACCGATCCCATAAGAATATGGTAATGTCGAGGTGAACGACCCGATCCCATAAGAATATGATACTGTCGAGGTGAACGACCCGATCCCATAAAAATATGATACTACCGAGGCGAGAGGCTCGATCCCATACGAATATGATACTGCCGAGTCGAACGGTTTGATCCCATAAGAATATGATACTGCAGAGGCGAATGGCCCGATCCCTCAAGAAATGAAGCTTTATCGGATCCTTGACCCCATTCACAAATATACGTGTGAGTTATGAAATTTAAGGAAGCTTTTGGATGAAAACACACAACGCGAGAGAAATTCGTAATGGAAGCACAATTATTTCGCGACTAATCAAATAGCTCATCAAATCTCTTATAATAATTTGACAAATATCTCTTTTATAATATAACAACAATAATTTTAGAGGTGTTATGAATAGAATTGTAATTAGAGTGAATGTCTATCTTTTAGAGAGTTTTAATTGTGACTATGGCATTTTACCCCTATAAATAAAGGGGTCTTACCCCATTGTAAATCATCCCAAAAATCAATAAGAATTCCATCTCTCTCTCTTTCTCTATAATATTGTTCTTCTTCTTTATTGTTTTATTACACGTTATCAACACAAGACTATACCGCTCAAGATCTTTGAGAATATTAAGGTATAACTTTTCTTCTCTTTTAATTATGATTGATATTATGAAAAAAAAGTTCGTTGCCCTTGAAATTTCGGGCAAGAACTATATGACATGGGTGTTGGATGCTGATATCCATTTAGATGCAATAGGTCTTGGAGATGCCATTAAAGATAAATAAAGCATCTACCCAAGACTGTGCTAAAGCCTTGATTTTCTTGCGCCATCACCTTGATGAAGGGTTGAAAATAGAATATTTCACAGTCAAAGATCCACTTATTTTGTGGAATGGCTTAAAGGAAAGATATGACAACTTAAAGTTGGTCACTCTTCCACAAGCACGATATGATTGGGCTCATCTGAGGCTCCAAGACTTTAAGTCTGTTTCTGAATAATTCTGCGATGTTCAGAATTACTTCTAAATTGAAATTATGTGGAGATACTATCACTGACTATGATATGCTTGAAAAAACGTTCACAACGTTTCATGCCTCTAATATGGTCTTGCAACAGCAATACTGAGAGAAAAGTTTCAAGAAGTACTCTGATTTGATTTCTCTTCTCCTTGTGGCTAAACGCAACAATGAATTGCTCATGAGAAATCACGAAAATCGACCCACTGGGTATGCACCATTGCCTGAAGTGGATGAGGTGTATTCCCATTGCTAAGCGTGAAAAAGGCCATGGCCCTATTCATGGACGTGGTCGTGGCCGTGGACAAGGAAGAAATTTTCTTGGTGTTAATCATCCCCCAAACAAAAATAATCACCAAAAGTGAAAAAGGAAAGAAGAGAAGCCAAAGGCAAATGATTCAGAAAGTGAATGTTATCGTTGCGGTGGAAAAGGGCATTGGGCGAATGTTTGTCGTACACCAAGACATTTGGTTGAGATTTATCAAGCATGTCTAAATAATAAAGGCCTAGAAGCTAATTTTGTCTATGACAATGAATTTGACATCACCCACTTGGATATGACAGACTTCTTTGAGCACCCTGATGGAAAAATAGACCACTTGATCGGTGATGGATCTGTGGTTAAAGTTGATTGAGTAGTTTGATTTTTATTTTTTTTATCCGTAGAAGCTAATGAATAAACATAATGTAATCATAGTTCTTTACATGAGTAGTAGTTATTAGTATAAATTAGTATTGATTTATGAATAGTGTTAGTCCGTTTTGATTAAATAGAGTTCTAGTATTCATTTTAAACAATGTTTCAGCTTGCTTATCAAGGATTAATATATTGTGTTATTAAAGTAATGTTGGATGTAAAAATAAAATAAAATAAACTAAAATTAGCTACCGGAATTGCACAATAGAAGTTTTAACATTCTATGTATAAGTTACGATTAGCATGTTAGTATGACTATAATATTTTGTTGTTTGACAATTGGATTAAGAAAAGAAACATAATTATTTATTCATGAATAATATTTATAGAATAGATATGACTACACAACTAGTTTCTCCTATTGAAATGAAAATATTCGGGCAACACATCCGAAAGAAGGTAAAAACAGTTACTGTTGAGCTCCATCAAATTTAAGTCTATCATTGGAGCATGAGCTACAATTCACTAGCCACAAGCAGTACGTATATAATTTTGCTCAGATAAAGAAGAGGCAATAGAACCTTCAATATTTTATTTGTTTTGTTTTTTATATACCTTATGAACGTTGGTCCTGTTTTAAATATTTGTATGTCTACTTTTGTGTTTAGCTAGTTTTATTTACACACTTATTATTTTATGTGTACCAATATGACTTGAGTTTTTCCTATTTTTAAACCATATGACAACCTAAAATTAATTTATTTTAGCTATATAATTATTTTTATCATAATAAGAGTTTGCTCGAAATTACAAGGTCGTTATTGAATTATTGATTTAACTCTGTTATTCTCCTTTTTTTCTCTAAAAATACTAATGTTTATTCGTATATTTCTTTTGTATGTCAAACAATGGAAAGCAAATATGGATATCTCACAAAACAAACTTGGATCAAAGTTCAATTGTAAAAATATTTGTTTAGCTGATTCATGTACAACACATACAATATTCAAAGAGAAGAAATATTCTCTCATTTAAGTATGTGTAAGGCAGATGTTACTACAATTTCTGGTAGTAGTAATTTAATTGTAGGCTCTGGAAGAACTACTATAACTCTGCCTAAGGGAACAATGCTTATCATAGAGAATGCAATGTTCTCCTCCAAGTCCAAGAGGAACTTGTTGAGTTTTAAAGATATCCGCCGAAATGGATATCATATTGAGACAATATATGAGAATAATCTTGAATACCTCATCATTACCAAGAATATCTCTGGCCACAAAAGGGTTATTGAGAAATTCCCATCTTTATCTTATGGCATGTATTGGACAAGAATTAGTGCAATTGAAGCACATTCTACCGTAAACCAAAAGGTTACTGATTTCAATATTTTTGTACTTTGGCATGATCGATTGGGACATCCCGGATCAATTATGATGAGATGAATTATAGAAAATTCAAATGGGCATCCATTAAAGAATTTAAAGATTCTTTTAAATAATGAATTTTCTTGCACTTCTTGTTATCAAGGCAAGTTAATTATTAGACCATCACCAACAAAGGTTGAAATTGAGTCCCTTTCATTTTTGGAACGTATACAAGGGGATATTTGTGGACCTATTCACCCACCTAGTGGGTCTTTTAGATATTTTATGGTCTTAATAGATGCATCTTCTAGATGGTCTCATGTGTGCCTATTGTCATCTTGAAATCTGGCGTTTGCAAAATTAATGGCACAAATAATCCGATTACGGGCACAATTTCCCGATAATCCATTTAAGTCTATTAGACTTGATAATGCTGCTGAGTATTCATCCCATGCATTTAATGATTATTGCTTATCAATTGGGATAAAAGTGGAACATCTTGTAGCTCATGTTCACACTCAAAATGGACTTGCAGAGTCTTTAATTAAAAGTATGCAATTGATAGCAAGACTGTTACTCATGAAAACGAGGCCACCCACTTCTATTTGGGGTCATGTCATTTTGCATGCAGCAATGCTAGTTCATCTCAGACCGACAAATTATCATAAATATTTTCCGTTGTAATTAGTTTTGGGTCATGAAGCTAATATATCCCATTTAAGAATTTTTGGATGCGCAGTATATGTGTCTGTAGCACTGCCACATCACACCAAAATGGGTCCCCAAAGAAGGTTAGGAATATATGTTGGGTTTGAATCTCCCGCCATTATTCGCTATCTTGAAATATTAACGGGGGATTTGTTCACTGCACGATTTGCAGACTGTTGATTCGATGAGACACTTTTCCCAAAATTAGGGGGAGAAATTGGTGAAACCAAATGGGAAAATTTATGGAAAAATCCATCATTATCTCATCTTTATCCACGTGCCTCTATTTGTGGAAAAGAGGTGCAAAAGATTATCCATTTGCAGAGAATAACAAATCAAATGCCAGATGCATTTACAGATCTGAAAAGGATAACGAAATCACATATCCCTGCAGAGAATGTTCCAATTCATATTGATGTCCCTATTTGGACAATCTTCTGGTGTCATAGCTAATGAGTCAAAAGCACGCCTAAAACGTGACAGACCATTGGGTTCTAAGGATCGAAATCCTAGAAAAAGAAAAAGAAATGATCAAAATGACACTACGAAAGAGTCTCATGATGAAATCCACAACTTAACAAATTCTGAGATTCATGAGGAAATCACTGAGCTCGAGACTCAAGAAAATAAGGAACTATCCATAAATCCAATCGATATTGAGACAAATTTGAATCGATTGGATAAAGTGGTGGATTATGTCTTTGCATATAATGTTGCATCTAGAATTATGCAAGATAGTGAGGATCTTGAACCTCAATATGTTGGAGAATGTCGACAAAGATGTGATTGGCCAAAATGGCAAGAAGAAATCAAATCAGAGTTGAATTCACTTGCAATACATGAAGTTTTTGGGCTTGTAGTCCAAACACCTAATGGTGTTAAGACTGTTGGCTATAAATGAGTCTTTTAACGTAAATGGAATGGAAAAAATGAGGTACAAAGATATAAGGCATGCCTTGTTGCACAAGGATTTTCACAAAGACCTGATGTCGATTATGAAGAGACATATTCACCCGATATGGATGCTATAACGTTCCGTTATCTCATTAGTTTTGTTGTCCATAAAAAGCTTGACATGCATTTAACGGATGTGGTTACCGCCTACCTTTATGGCTCACTTGATAATGAGATATACATGAAAATTCTCGAGGGATTTAAAATTCCTAACGCACATAATTCAAAGTCCCGGAAAATATTTTCAATCAAATTGCAAAGATCTTTGAATGGCCTAAAGCAATCAGGACGCATGTGGTATAATCGTCTTACTGAGTATTTATTAAAGGGAGGTTATATAAATGATGCTATTTGTCCATGTGTTTTTATAAAGAAAACAACATCGGAATTTGTTGTACTTGCCGTATATGTCGATGACATAAACCTTATTGGAACTCCTACAGAACTCCAAAAGGCAATTGATTATTTAAAGAAAGAATTCGAGATGAAAGATCTCGGAAAGACAAAATTATGTCTCGGTTTGCAAATTAAACATATGGCAAATGGGATTTTTGTTCATCAGTCTGCCTACATAGAAAAGGTATTGAAACAGGCATGGATGAAGCACATCCATTAAGTACTCCGATGATTATTCAATCACTTGATGTGAATAAGGATCCATTCCGACCTCAAGAAAAGAATGAAGAGTTACTTAGTCCCGAAGTACCATATCTTAGTGCAATTGGCACACTAATGTATCTTGCGAATACAACAAGACCTGACATAACTTTTTCAGTCAATGTCTTAGCAAGATATAAGGTTGCTTCTACAAGGAGACATTGGAATGGAATCAAACACATATTGCGGTATCTAAAAGGGACTACCGATATGGGCTTATTTTATGGCAATAATTGCAGTCCCGATCTTGTTGGTTATGCCGATGCTGGGTATTTATCCGATCCACACAAGGCTCGATCTCAAACAGGTTATGTGTTTACCTGTGGAGGCACTGCCATATCTTGGCGATCAACTAACAATCAATTGTGGCTACTTCATCTAATCATGCTGAGATAAACATAAAGCAAGTCGAGAGTGTGTGTGATTGAGGTCTATAATACATCGTATTCGATATAAATGTGGTTTGAAGTGTGACAAACTACCCACGATTCTGTAAGACAATGCAACATGCATAGGCCAATTGAAGGGAGGATTCATAAAAGGAGATAGGACAAAGCACATTTCACCAAAGTTATTTTTCACACATGATCTTCAAAAGAATGGTGATATCAATGTGCAACAAATTCGTTCAAGTGATAATAAGGTTGATTTTTTCTCAAAATCTCTACCGACGTCAACCTTCAAGAAGCTAGTGTACATGATTGGGGTGCGAAGGCTCAAGGATGTGAATTGATGCTCTCATCAGGGGAGTTAATACGCGTTACACTCTTTTTCCCTTACAAGGTTTTGTCCCACTGGGTTTTCTTGCAAGGTTTTTAACGAGGCAACCAAAAGGCGTATTATTAAACAAATGTATTCTTTTTCCTTTACTAGAAATTTTTTTCCACTGAGTTTTATTTTAGTTAAAGTTTTGACGATGCACATTACTTACTGAGTAGATATTCAAGGAGGAATATTATGAATAAAATTATAATTAGAGTGAATGTCTATCTTTTAGAGAGTTTTACTACTAAGTCATTTTCCCCTATAAATAAAAGGGTCTTGCCCAATTATAAATCATTCCAAAATTCAATAAGAATTCCATCTCTATCTTTCTCTGCAATATTATTCTTCTTTTATTGTTTTATTACAAGAGGAATATTAGTAGATTCTAATGAAAAATTTTGCACGGCCAAATACTAAATATAACTAAAGAAAAAGAAATGATTTTCCTTCGCTTTCTTCTGACTTCTTTCTCCTATTTAGTGCGGGTAAGTTAAAGTCATTGAGGTAATTACAAACAAGCTAATATCTCACCCCTTCTTCTTTCTTCCCAAATCAAAAGATCCAAAACCAAACAGAGGCAAAAGATCCAATCGCAGAGGAGGTCATTTCAAGGTAACCCATATATAAAAACCCCTTTTCTTTGCTTGCCTATTAGTGTGTGTATGCTCTCTTTGATAATACGGTTCTTGAATTTGCTAGAGCTTTCCATTGCCCTTCTCTTCCCTCTTTTGCACCCATAATAGTTTCTTTTAGCGCCATTTCATGGAAAAGAAAGGTACCCGTTTGGCAGTATTCATGGTCAATATTCTTAGAATTTACGAAGAAAATGATTTTATAGCATAAACATTGTGTTTTTAATAGGAGAATGTTAGGCCTTTTATTACGAATCTTAATGATACTGTTTCCACCAACTCCACTATTTTATACATGTGCATGTGTTTGTATATTTCAGTAGAAAAACAAAAGGTAGAAAACACCCGTACCAGATAAACCCTAATTTGTTTTCAGAGACAAATTGTTGAGTATCAGAACGCAACAAATTGGGATTGAGTAGTAGTAGTAGTTGTTGTTGTTGTATATAGTGTATATAAAAATAGTTTCTCTTAAAAGACAAATTGTTTAATACTGGAATGACACAGGTCCAAGTGGAGTAATATCTAGGATTCATATAGCCAACTCCAACTAGCTTGTGCTTGATGTATAAAATATATTTATGTATATGTCTTCGTTGTTTTGCGAGAGAAATGATGGCTCAGTCAGCATATATGTACATGTACACATGTTCCTTGTTTTGTGAGAGAAATGAATGCTCAATTGTCATTGTGATTGTCTTTGAGGTTCTTCTGTGCTCATAAGTCAGTAAATGCTCAGCTTTTGTAACTTAGTTACTTTGAGATTGAAAACATTATTTTGTTCTTTTTTTTTTCAATTGTTGGTGGTAATTCATAGAATTTTGTCTTATAAAACACTATTCCAAGTTAATACTACAGTGAAAAAGGTGGATAGCCGTTTTTCGCTAGTTGGGAATAAGAAATGAATCAAAACAAAGATGTATTTGCAGTTTTATCTATTTATTTATTTAAATTTTATGCTTTATTAAAGATATAATCTGCTTCTTGAGTTCTGTGATCTGGATGTAAGTTGTCGAGGATCTTGAATACAAACTCCAATATGTTTGGGAAAATTTGCATATTCTTCATTTTACTTTTTGGTATGTAGTTCACATGGCAGTTCATGAGTCAATATTTTGACAGACTTTGGCTGCTTACTAGTTATGAATCACATGTGCAATATCTTTCTGTATGAACAGATGAGCTCTGGTTAAATGTTTAGTAACATTATGTCTTATCCTACAGATGTCTCTGCACCTTGGTAACCTATCATCTCACATTCGTAGAGATGAACTTGAGCGTGTTTTCCGGAGATTCGGACGGTGTAATGTTTGCGTGAAAGACAAATTTGGATTTGTAGTTTATGACTATCCTAGAAATGCTGAGAAATCTCTAAAAACACTTCGAGGAAAGTTCATATGTGGAGAGCCAATAAGTCTTTCATGGTCTAATAAGCAGCCTCTGTTCTTGCAGAAATATACACGAGATGTTAAATCTTCTGAAGCAGTAGGAAGGACACACTCTGCCAGGGAAGATTATGTTGACCATGTTAATCGTGGGGTTGGTTCAAATGGGGGACAAGGTTATAAAGAAAGTTTCAGGCAAGGGAATGATTGCGAAAGGCTTCCTGCTGAAATTACGGATGAGGCATGCCATGAGAATAAAAAAGATTACAAGGAACATCATCCCTTTGTGGATGATTTTCCGGATCAAGGTGGAGGTGTTGAGGGAAACCTCTCGGAAAATGATAACCAAATGAATGAAAATGTCCTTGAGGATGGATTGGAGTTTGATAGATATGAACCTAATGAGGTTGATGAGCGGAAGGAGCAAAATGTTTTTACACACGGGGATGGTTCACCCTCTTTGAGGAAGCCTGAAGAGAAAGCAGGAGTCGAGCAAATTGATCCGACGACTCAAAATGCTTGCTGCAACTGTGGTGAAGCAGGTCACAAAATGCAGAAGTGTCCCCAGGGGATCAAGAGGCTTGAATCCAGGACTTCAAGAAGACTTCGAGCTGGTCTTGACACAATATCATTGAGGATGACCAAAGGTTCCAGGGAGGCTATTGATTACAGAAATGGCCATAGATTGAGGAGTGAACCTTCTCCTTCAGCAAGGACGACTCACAGAGGTGGAAGAAACAACCACAGAGAAAACAAGCGATGTTGGAAGGAACAGGGGAGTATTGAGAAGCTTCTTCCAAAGAAGGCCAGGGTGTCAATATCACCTTCAAATCATTCGAATCATACTTCATCTCGGTCACGGTCCTCTTCTAGGTCAGTGATGTCTTTGTCTCAGTCTCCCTCACCATCTAGGTTAAAATTAGTACCCTCCATTAAAGACTCTTCATTTTCCAGTTCACAGTCTGGTTCAGCAACCCTTCATACTAGAGGTAAAAGTTACAGGTCTAATATGAAGTCGAGGTCAAGCTCTCTTACATCATCTTCGTCTCCGGAAAAGGTGCAGAAAGATCAGAAGGCCACTTCCGTGGATGCTGGTGACCCTCAGTCTAAGGGAGTTCTATTTGAAAGGGAACCACTGGAAAATAGTGCTTCTAGAATGGATGATTCTAAGCTTGAAAACATCATTGTTCAAGTGGAGAATCAAGGTGACGCTGCAGTTTGTGAACTGGAAGAGAATGTTGAGGATGACTGTTGTCACAGGAAGGATGCAATAGATATAGGCAAAGATTCTTGTCAATGGAAAAATTCAAATACCACAGTATCCGACACGTGTGATCTTACAACATGGAATGCATCTCCAAAGAGTTTGGCAGAGACAAGGGAGCTTCAAAATAATGATGTCGTGGAAGAGCAGGCATGGGCACAAAATTCAAATTCTGGTCCAGTTGCCGAGACGCTTCATGCCGCTACTTTGACAAGTCTATCCTCGGAGGACGTATACCGGGTTCTCAAATACTATGGGCTAGAGAACCAAGAAAAGAGAGAAAATGAGTTACCTGTGGAAACTTATTTTGGTTGTTCTCGCTTGTGGCCTTGGGAAATTGTTTTCTATAGGAGACTTAGGAAGGGCCTCATTTCAACCGAGCACTATTCTAGGAGGTTGGCGCAGAATAAAGAGTGTGGTATAGTGGACAAATTTGTAAGAAGCAGTAGTGGTTGGGCAGAATTGAGAAAAGAAAATAGTTAATCGCTTTCTTTGACCGATCAATGCATCATAGTTCTTGCTTTTCCTTGTGATGCTATGCAGAAATTGGTTAGAAAGCTTTTACTGACCCTTCAGCAGGTACCTTTATTACTGTTATATTGTTTAACCTAATATAATATAGTAGAAATTTGGTCTGTTTTTGTTTTTTGTTCCCCCTTCATTGCATCTAACTCTGATAAAGAAGGCATGAGAACTGGTATTTACTTTTTCTGATAAGCCTGAGGACAATTGTTAGTTTCTGAAGTAATAGTGTGTTGTTCCAAAAGGTGACAAAGTTAGCTCGGACACCCTTTCTTTCGTGGCTTTTGAAAGCAAAACTTAGGGCTGGCGCGGACACGAGTCACAAGCTCTAAGAGAAACTGTCTAAATGTCTGCTATACATAGTGTCTAAAGAACAAAGGAGGGAAAACAGTATAAGGGATAGAGGGGGACTCCGAGGATCTGCGGGCGCGGACAGATATACCTTGAAGTCTCCGGTAAGCTGCAACGGCCGCACTAACGAAGGCGCGTAAGATGTACCTGGATCTGCCCACGAAAAACATGTGCAGGAAGGGCGTGAGTACACCACAATGGCGTGAGTACACCACAATGGTACCCAGTAAGTGCCAAGCCTAACCTCGGTCGAGTAGTGACGAGGTCAGGTCAGGGCCTTACCGGAACATAAATATAAAATATAATAAAGCAAAACAACGGAAATATCGCAGTAATAAAGACCGAAATGTAACAAGGAAAGAATCAGGGAAAAAGAACAGCTCAGAACACAACAGTTTAACAGGTGGATCTCCCGAGATACCGTCTCGTAGTCCGAAACGTAAATGTGCAGGGGATCTCCCGTAATACCGTTCTGTAGTCCCAAAGTAAATATGCAAGACAAGGGGATCTCCCGGAATAACGTTCCGTAGTCCCAAAGTAAATATGCAGTACAGGGGATCTCTCGGAATACCGTTCCGTAGTTCCAATATGAAGAATAAATTTGCAATATTATAAAGAAAATTGTGATAGGGGCGAAATTTATTATATAAAAAGGTAGGGTAAATGATATAATAAAATTATTTAATAATAGTGAAGGGTGTGATGAGAGAAAAAGACAAGATAAAGACGCAACCACACCAAATCGGTCGTTACATAAAGTGGCACATTTTGTCGTTGCGTAACAATGGATTTAACGATACGATACAATAAAATTTAAGTAACAACCAAATCAAACATCATATTTAAAGTAACAATACGATACAATAGGTAACGACCATCCAAACAAGCTGCAATTGATATCAGAGCAAATAGAAGCATGAGGTTTAAGTCTCACTATGGCATCGGCATCCATTATCAAGTTGATTTTTTACATGCTTGACCTATAATTGGGGGGAGGGAGGAGGGGTGAAAATGTTAAAGACATAATTAAATAAATAAAATTGTTCTAGTTTAAATAAAAGCTTGCTTGCCTTGTTTCATCATTGTCTCTAGGGGTGTTCGTGGTTCGGTTTGACTCGATTTTTGCTTATAAGGAAACTAAACCAGTTAAATCGGTTTTATAATATTTAATCTTTCAGCGCTTTCGGTTTTGTTGGTTTTGGTTAGGTTTTTGCAGTTTTGTTGGCTTGGTTCGATTTTTTCATCATTGCAAAAATTTGTTTCACATGTTGTTTACTTCGTATATATTACTCCCTCCGTTCCAATTTATCTGACATCGATTGAATTGGCACGAATTTTAAGAAAAAAAGGAATACTTTTGAAACTTTGGTCTAAAATATGTTATAGCATTTGTATGGTTATAGAACTTCTGAAATTTGTGGCCTTAAACATACCATAATATTTGTGTGGTTATTAAAGCTTCTCATTAAGGGTAAAATGGGAAGTGTAAAGTTAATTGCTTCCAAATTTGCAATTGTCATTTTTAGAACAGACTAAAAAGGAATGTGTGTCTCATTAACTGAAACAGAGGGAGTACTTGATTTTAGTACAAGAAAGTCATTTGCCCTTCTTCATTACACTTCAATTACGCTTTAGTTATGCTTTGAGCTTAAGCGTCAACATAGTTTGTGGTGTTTCTATCCTTATTTCCTTTAACAACCTTCATCTAACCCATGTAATCACTACCTATCCCGAACTGCTACAGACTGCTAGAACAGTGTTCGAGACATTTTTGTTCTTGTCTTGTGGAATCTTTTGAAATCATGTTTTGGAGAAGTTCTCACTTCTCAGTGACTTCAGACTTAAATTTGTTTGGTTGCAATATACTGGTTTGTATGTGAGTATCTGAGATTCACAATGAGATAATGAGAGGTATGAAGTCATGCATTTGCCATAGTTTTGCAGATAAACAAATCACTGGTGATTGGAAGTATTACATTCAAATGAGAATGGTATATTCTTGCAACCAAAGATACCAACCGCTTTGAATTGGATGAATAAAACTTGAGACTCGCCTGTAAGCTTTATCTTGTTACTTTGTTGGCTCTCCGTGCTCTACTTCCTATACCATAGCCAGCTAAAATGTCCTCCAAGAAAAGAAAAATCATTGTTTATTGGCTTATGTTGGCTAAGTGTGGCAAAATGTTAAATGACCATAATCTGGAATTAAACTTGTTATTAACATCCTAGGGACCACTGAAGTTATTTTGTCGTGGCTGAGATAATTAAGAATTAGGAGTAGCAAGAATTTGGAAATATAAGACCGTTGGAGGTGGTATATACGCTAGCTGCTTTGTTATGTAGTACATGTAGCTGTGTTGGTAGGAGACAATAGGTACTTGGTGAATTGGTCGATGTGTGGCAACTTATAAAAGAAATATACTAGTTGCTCACCTGCTTTGCAATAGCTATATGTCAATCTTGTTGAATCATATTTATGGAAAAAAAAGCACAAAGAATTTTAGCTTGATATAGTGCTGCATCCGTTGGTAGAATTGACATATATCCATTGAAAAGTATCTGAGGCTGTTTTTTTAAAACTCAAAATAGGTTAGTGTATTCCTAAGCTGCAAGTCCTGTTGGTCAGGATACAAGTGTATTGTGTTTTTAACCTAGCTACTTTTGAGAGCAAACTTTTTTTTATCAGATACAGCAAGATGTCCTTTTGGAATAAAACAAGGTGGTTAACTCTAACAGAGAAAACTGGTGGGGAAGTTCGGAATAAGACTATGCTGTGTGCCAACAATGATGAGATCACCTGTTTTTCAATTTATGAGAACCTTGTACCGTACGTCGTTGCATGTTTAGTTTTTCTATTAATTGATATACGTATGCATACACTTGCTTGTTGTGCGTTGTTCACTACTACCAGCTCACGGTCACAAGCTTGCTTGTGCGAACAAGTCAACAACTTGCTGAAATTTGCAATTTTTATTTTCCTTATTTATCTGATGTAGAGGCAGATTGAAGAGTAGATGAACTGATTGCAGAGTGTCATTGCCTGCCATGTTGGTGTTTTCTGTTTTAAGTACTGCATCATGCTTCTCAATATTCATTTCAGAGATTGTTGACAGTATTAATGCACTTTGTTTGATTCTAAATTGGGGTATGGTATGCCTGCATTCATGATGTCGCTGCAAGTATATGTTCTCAACTCTATCCTTAGTTAGAGGCATGAATTTTGCCTTCTAAAATTATGTCTAGGTTTTGTTTTCTTATTGGCTAGCTAAATTCTGTGCGTCATATTATTGATGGTGCAACTGACACCAGCTCTGGCTTTGGTTTGTTCAATTAAAAGTGATGGTGAGAAGATGGAGTGGTTGTAGTTTTGGCTATGTCTTGAGGTCAAATTAATTCTTTTCTACTGTGATGTCGCCTTGGCTCTTTCAATTTGCTGTTTTCGTGGTTTATCTTCTAAACTTGCCAACATCTTTTTAGGAGGTTTGACTAGTTGAAAGTGGAAACACTGATGTAGCCAATTCCGAGTAAATTAAAATAGTTTAAGCACACAGTGCAACACCTTCATCTGGCAAGATAAAAGAGATGTTTTGAAGATGCTCTAATGCTTCCATGGCTTTGGTCGAGCGGTACTAGCACACATTAGACTCACGGCACGGTTTCAAAGCTTGATATTTAAGTTGAGAAGAATAGAAGGGTTACATAATTGTCTATTGAGTTTGGAGTCGTCTGCGGCTGGCTCTCAAGACTCGTTTAACAAAAAAATCGATGCACTAATGTACCCATATTTTTCTCAATTTTTAATAATGTCTAAAATTGTACTAAAGTAATAAGAAGCAGATGAAGCGTATGCTTTTTACTAGGTTTCCTTCGGATGACTGAGATTGATCATTTGTCTTTTCAACTATCGTACGACCGCCTAAAATTTTAAACTCTCATCCTCTCACGTCTAAGTAGCATTTCCTTCCCCCCTCCCCCCCGGTTATTAAACATGAGGGTCCAGTTCCCTCTTCCTGTCGACACATAACACACTTGTGCGCATATATTATTTTTGCATTCAATAGTCATACATATCAAGTTGCTTATACTTATTAGGTGCATTTTTTAGGACAGTGATGTTTGAGTTGCGCGTACTTTGATTGTTCCACTGATTATCCAATATTTATGTCTTTAAGGCATAGGCATATTTTTTTTGTCGGGTGATTTGAACCTTAGTCTTTCATGGGTTATCCCACGTCATTCACCACTAGACCACTCTATTATGTGCGATAATAGGTATTTTTCTCCATGCTCGTAAATTACCTTATTTTATCTCAAAGTGAGATGTAAATTATCTTGTTAGTATTTAACTGCCCAAAATTTGTAGCTTTTGGTTTATCAATGGTTACTTTGGTCAATTTTTCAGAGTTGGATATTGTCCATGAATTCACTAATAAAATTAAAATTTTGAAACACTAAAAAAGTACAATAATTCCCTCGCAACCAATTCGAGATGTGTATTTTGTAGTGACATTCAGTCTATTCAATAGAAGAATAAAATCGGTGAGATCCTATAAAGAAGTGACATTCGAGTGACACTTGTCCTGTAAAACTAGTGAAATAAAGATTTTATGGAGGTGGGAGCAATTGAAAGTAAGATTTCAAAATTATTTCATTCGGTTGAAGGCACAACTTCACACATGTGCTACACCCTTGCCTTTTGCCTTATCTTACTTAGTAAAGCAATTTTTTGCACTAGGCGCTCACTTTTTATAGGTCAATGAAATTTTTATGCTCAAAACCCCGATTCAAATAGTCATTTATATGGTACCGCCCAAGGGGCGAAAATTGAAGAATCCTGCACCCATGGGCATACGACCTGGGCTAGGCATATAGATAGGTTTCTGAATCGACTTTACTGCATAAACGATATAATATGATTTGATCTTGTAGTTAAAATTATCCCGTACCATGACATATTTGAAATAAGATTAATTATTGCAAGAAGAAAGGACTGAAATCTTAGGGAAGGGAAACGGGGCTTTGCATGTGTATGAGTTAAAGAAGGGGTGGGAAAAAGGCGAAAAGAGTTAAAACAGAACTGAATAAGGGAACATGCAAGGAAGGAGAGATGCCCAAATTGAGAAAGTCAATTAAATAGGTCATTTAGTGAGAAAAAAGTTTAAAAAGAAACCAAAAAGGAAAAACGAAAAAGCATATATAAATTTATTTTATAACAATAATATAAAAATAAAAAGAAATGTTTAATTGAATATGGTAGTAGAAGATGAACACAAACATTTAATTTTGTATTTATCATATGACGTAATGGCTTCATTATTCTCAACCGTCTCAATTACTGTTTGCATTTATTTGATTTTTAATTGTTCTCTCAATAAAAGATGAAATATAGTATGAGCATCCCCCTTCCCTCTTGTTTTCCAATGCTCGAACTGCCCAACCTCAATTCATTTCCAATTACCAAATTACCCTTTTTCTTCGACCTAATTAAAACATCACATGCATGTACATCGTATAGTGTCATCACATTGTTATTTGGATCTATAATAATATATTGACGTTGAACTACTTCTAGCTTACCATCAACCCTTTAATAAATTTTCTAAAGGATGGTTTGGTAAAACGTATTAGAGAAAATAATACATGTGTTAGTTTTGATATTATTAATCCTTTGTTTGATAGTATTTTCAACTTATGTATAAATAATACTTATATTAATTATATATCCTATTCAGTATTATTTTTTTACATATCAAACCGTCACATTAACAATATCATGGTTTTTAATACACGAATAAACATGTATGAAGATAAAAATATATTTAATACACCAAACAAAACAGTTAATAAGAAATAATTCCAATATAACTAATCTCAACATCACTAATAGACTCTATTAGGTACTTTTTTTATACACCCTACTAAACAGCCCCTTAATATACATGATGTTACTACACCATTGCTAGTGTCACTTCACGTTACTTGAACCTCTGTTGTGTTCATGGTCAAGATTTGAACTCTCAATTTCATCGTGTACTGATAATGATATACTCCAATAAAATAAGAGGCCATCGTTATTACCTCAAGGGGAAGTCCTTTAGAACTATAGTTATTAATTTTTCTTTAATTGTTGCAAAATTAGTGCCTTCCGACTTTCATCAAAGATTCAATGGTAGTTGAAGATTTTATTTTGGGCAATAGAAGTTGATCAAAAGGGTGGAATCTATTGCAAGAATGCCTCTGTTTTGCCAAAGAGCAGTAGCAAAACCTCTGTTGAAATTGAAAAGGAGAAAAAAGAAGTTCCCAAATTGCTGGTTAACTGACTTTTTTTCTTTAAAAGTTTAGTTGACTCATGACTAAGATTAACTGACATAGCTAATGCGTCATGCTCTGATTCAACAGTAAGATGGATCAGAAAATAAATGAAAAATTTTACCAAATATTTCTTTTTTTTTTTCCTTAAGAAAATGTGGGCACTTTTAGTTGGGCCATTTACAGTCTTCTGCAAAAGATGGAACATACTTAAACCCACTAACACCATAACTAGCACTACTTTTCCTATTCGGAGTACTTTAAAAATGGAGTAATAACAAACATAACCGAAGCCTTCAAATTGTTTGAAAATTAACGCAAGAACCAAAGAAATAGTACTATTTAAGCTCCAAATTCCCATTTCTACTTTTTCATCAAGTCAAAAATGGAGCTCAAGTAGTGCTATTTATAGAAACTAAAATAACAGGGGAATAGGGGATGTTATTTTGTTGTTGTTGATGGGATTCTTGAAACCTAAGCAGTAGTAATTAATTTTAAGCGATCTTCCTCCTAATAGTAGTGTTGGTCTCATAGATAACATCAAGCAAACAACTACTTTTGCATTTGGGGCATCTTGGATCAGCTTCCGCTAGCATGACATACATTAGGCACCTTGGACAGCCCACAAGAACCATAGATGTTGCTGTTTCTGGGCTGTTAGCATAGCGTTGACCGCCCGACGAATCATCCGACGACACACATGAGCTTGGTGGAGATGTTGGTGATGCTGTCAATGACCTGTTTGGTGATTCCAGCCTTATTGGATGTTGGTTAATGTACTGCTGCTGCTGCTGCCTTGGTGGAGATAAATTCAACTCCAACTCAAGTTTTGGACCATTTCCATTCCTCCTGCTCATGGTCTTGCTTGTTATTTGAATCCTGAAATCAAATAGCACAAAGAATTTAGCATGAGAAAATGAACATATGATTAATACTTTTCTTTTGTGTGATCATTTTGTAGTAGTAGTAGTACTATACCTTAAGAGGTTCTTGTAATTGTAAGAAAGGTGGAGGTGTCAGTGGAACCAGCAGCAGGACAACTAAGATGATGATGATGATGATGAAGAAGAAGAAACTGTGGTTGTTGATGATGATTATATTGGACTTTATATAAGGGGGAGCTATAGAGGGCAGAGATGGGATTGCTTTAAAGGTTAATTAAATTACAGTGAAGTTGGAAGGAGGGTGGGGGGGGGGAGTTAATAAATAGGAATTGAATTGAATTGAAGGAGGAACAGTACAATAGTAGTTGTAAATAGAGGGGCAGAAAATGTATTAATGGTTGGAAAAATCCCAAGAAGGTTTGCAGAAAAAGGAAAATTGGAGTAAATATTGCAATTACAACTAATTAGTGCATGCAGTGCAGGGAAAAAGAAAAGAGGTTGGAAGAGAGAGGTCTTTCATTCATTGCTTAAGAGAGTCGGTGTGTGAAAGGAGTATATAGCCATTACTACTGTGTGTTTGTGTGTGATGAACCTCTACATGCATTATACGTATACATACATACATATAATACGTATAAATACAAACATAACAAAACGGCCTTAGTAAAAGCCATCGTAGCCTTTAAAGCCCAAACTAAATTTTCTAACAAATCCAACCACATCCTTATTAATTTCAATAGCTATCCATAATAAATTCTTGAGTTACGTATGATGGGCTTTGTATAGTTAATGAAATGAATGAGAGCATTACGCCACCCTTTTTGAACAAGGACGAAGAAATTAATACTCCTTCGACCTTGAATAACTACCATTGCATTATAAATATTCGACATTTTGCCCATGGGAAAGGCTAACAATAATATACCCTTTACAAGTAAATACTCCTAACACATACTCCAACACTATTTACTTCAAGGGGAATGTAGGAAAAAAATAATTAATGCATTCTCGAAATCTTAAAAAATCACTTATTTTGGACCACAAGAAAAAAAGTCAAAAATCACTTATTTTAGACCGGAAGGAGTACAAAAGAAAAAAAACAAAGAAAATATTTTCATGAATTTCAAAGAAAAAAGAAAAAAGAAGAAGAGATTGACCGTATAACAAGGCGTGTTATAATGGTTTTAAATTCATGAAAAACTTTTATGATAATGCTCTTCGCCGCAAAAGTTAACTTATTAGCATTATTTAACATTAAAATATCGGCCCAACATATTTTTCAAGTCTTGAATACTATTTATTGCAGCTTAATATTTGTTGAACTTGTAATGCTTGAGTTCCCTATTTGATTAATACGTAAAAAAGGGCTGTCAATGTTAGGGAAAATCAAGATGAAATGCCCCATTCCCTACCTTCCTCCTCCCAAAAATAGTAGATATTACTCGGATCCGATGTTTACTTTAAATCATTAATGTAATATGTATGCTATGTAAATTTTTTTTGTTAATTAATCATAATTAAGTGATATAAAGTTTCATTTTAATTTTTAACCATTACATTAAATTATCGGTTTGGATTTGAACACCAGGTACATATAAGTATTTTCCATTCCACCCCAATACTACCACCAACTTCATAGTCTTCTTATTTTTTCTCTAATCTTTTCTTGTCATTTTCCTTACGAGATTTCCTTTTACTTAAAGAAACTAGAGAGAGAGGAGGTGTCTGTACATATATATATTGATTGTGTCATTCATGCATATAGTCAAGTATGACTAATATTCAGAAGCTCAAGATTCTAAAAGAAATTAATGGCGTGACAAATGCATTAAGTTTTTTCCACCTAATCTTTTTAAAAAAACTTATCACCTTATGTTAAAATCATCTATCAAAATTTAATTGATGATATGTATCATCAAATCGGTTTTTAATCCATTTCTGTTTCTAATTCCTCACCTCATAGATGTCCTCATAATTTCATACCAGTTTTTTCTGGAGTTTTATTAATAAATAGGGATTGCGTCGTTTGTATTAAAGGCTAGTGGAGGTTGGGAGATCAAATGTGCTATAACCTTGCTACGGGAAATGTATAGAAGTAACGTTAAAGCTTACGCAATTGATAGTCAAACAACAATATGTTGCATACTTTTTAAACTAATAAAAGAAACCAACGCTGCCTTAACAGTGAAGTTGCATAAAAACTCATCAAATAACTTAAGAAATCCATTCCTTTTTTTAAATTTCAGAACGTTTAAGTCACAAAATTCCCATTGATTCTCTCTCTACTAGCTCGTAGAATCTTTAGGGAGATCTAACTTTAAAAAGAAGAAAAAAGAAGGAAAACGACGGCACTATTTACTCGTAAAACGGTACAATTGAACTTATAGCATGATTTATAGACAAGCGAGTCAATTTGATCCAAAAACGAAAAATAAATAAGCACAAAAATAAGATAAACGACTGAATTTAAAAGAGACGACAAACCTGACTCCGAAATTAGTCTTTCCGAGAGCAAAGATAAAAGCAATTGTGAAACTGTTTAGATCGAACACAACAAGATAATAGATTATATCTTTTGTGTGCAAAATGTTTCATGTCCCTATAACGGTCGTTAATCCTGCTATTTATAGCCCTACTTAGGAAGACAAGATCCTAAAATCAAGATCCTCTTGAATGAGAATAAAAGCATCATTGATTGGTGCATAACGACTGGCTTAAAATGTAGATATTCTCTGTAACGGCTGCTCATTAAATACTATCTGATGTCAAACTTTTGAATCTTTATTATCGGCTATGCTTCCTTCGGGATCTATCCTATACCGATTACATGTCGCACCCGGTGTCAGTTATTTGCTGACTCATCTTTTGCCTGTCTTTGGTTCCACGTGTCACCTTGCCATTTGAGCGCCTTTGATCGACCAATTTCATCCCATACAAATAGTCCCCATATTTCCAGTGATGCAACTCAGTGTTACCGGAAAGTAGATGAGCATTCTTTTCTTGGTGGGAAAGTTCCTGAATGGTCTCTGACACTTGAAAGGACGCACGTCTCCTCGCATTTAATACCCCAAACAAGTTGTAACGACCCGACCATTCGTTTTGAGCCTTTGCATTCCCTTTAGCTGTTTGAAGTCTTGAGTAGCTTCATATGACGTATTATGACTTTTGTGAATCGTTGGTTTTGGTTTTCAGGTGATTCAGGATTGGTAAGAAGGATTCTCATGTTAGAAGATTTGAGTTGGAAGAGTTGATTAAGTTTGACCTTTACTTATTTGACCCCAAATCGAAGTATTGATGGTTCCGTTAGGTCCGGGTGGTGATTTTGGACTTGGACATATGCACCGATTTGCATTTGGATGTGTTTTGAAGGTTTTGGTGTTAATTGGCGAAAGTTGGCAATTTGGAGTTTTGGAATGTTCATAAGTTTGGCCAAAAGTTGACTTTGATGATATCGGGTACAGATTTTTGTTCTGGGAGTTGTAATAGGTTCTTTATTTCATTTGCAACTTGTGTGCAAAATTTGAGGTCATTCCAAGTTGATTTGATATGGTTCGGCACGAGTTTTGGAAGCTGAAAGTTCAAAAGTTCATTTAGTTCTATTTGAGGTGCGATTCATGGTTTTGATGTTGTTATGTGTGATTTGAGGCCTTGGGTAGGTCCATATTATATTTTGGGAATTTTTGGTTTGTTCGAATGGGGTCCCGAGGGGCTCGGATGAGTTTCGGGGTGGTTTCGGATCATTCCAGATTGGCTTAGAGTTGCTGGTTTCTGCTGTTTGCAAATGTCTCTACTGTTATTCCCGATCGCGAAGAAATAGCCTCGATCATGTAGTGATTTATGGAATTGGGGGATTTTCTTCACCGCGTTCGCGACAGGTCGACTGCATTCACGTAGCGTTGGGGCAAGTCTTCTTCGCGTTCACGAATGTTGGATCCTGATCGCTTAGTGTGAACCAGGAGTTGGAGTTGTGAGTCTCCGTCCTCATTGCGTTCACATAGTAGGAGTCGCGTTTGCGAAGTTCTGAGTCAGTTGTGAGTCGCATTTGCGAGGAATATGCCGCGAATGCGAAGTGTAATCTGGTGGCTGTCGCGTCTGTGCTTCGCGATCACGAAGGGATTCCCGCGATCACGATGAGTATTTCTGTTCAGTGGTTGTAGGTACTCTATTTTCAGACACCTGAGTCATTTTATCATATTTTGTGTTATGGAGCTCAGATTTGGGTGATTTTGCATGCGATTTTCACCATATGGATTGGGGTAAGTGTTTCTACTCGATTTTAATTATATTCCGTGATTCTATCTTCGTTATTGGCATTTGATTGATGCTTTTAAAAGAGAAATTGGGAGTTTTTGTCTAAACTTTCCTAAAGTGAATTTTTGAGTTTTGAACATCAATTTGGAGTCAAAATTGAGTGAAATTAGTATGGTTGGACTCGTAATTAAATGTGTTGTCAGATATTGTGAGTTTTGTTGGGTTCCTAGGTGCGGGCCCGAGTTTGAATTTTTGGTTGACTTAGAGTAATGTGTAAAGATTCAACCTTTATCGATTGAGTTTGCTTCCTATGTCATTATTTGATGATTTTGAGTTGCTTTTGATATTGTTTGCTACATGCAGGGGTGATGCATATATGAGGTGACGAGCATATATGCACGTGCCAGGGCTAACTATACTCGGGGGTAAATTATATAACTAATTTTGCCTTGTAGAATTATGTGACCTTCTTGTTTCATGTCTTTGACTTCTAGATTACTAAGTATATGAAATTAAATGCTAGAAACCACGATTTATCTTATTATAACTTGATTAAAATTTGACGGATTTTTGTGAAACTGTTGATGTGTTAAATTCAATCATCACTATGCTTAATCACTAATACATTGCTATGACCATTATTCTTGAGATATTGGATTCTATACTTGAGTTGAAGATCTTTTTTGAGACTTGTTGAAATACTTGAACAATAAGGTTCTTGATGTTTATTGAATTATTATTGGCTTGAAAGATGTGATTGAAGTTCATTTGGAATATTCGCTTAATCACTCTCCTTGATGTTATTCATGCTTCCTACCTTGCTTGTTGTTGATATACATGTGCTTGGCGAGGAAGAGTGTAAAGCATGAAGGGTGATGATGTGCCATTTCATATACATTATTACGCGAGGAAGAGTGTAAAGCACGCAGGGTGATATCGTGCCATTTCATTTACATTATCATGTGAGGATGAGAGTAAAAACACGAAAGGTGATGTCATGCCATTTCATTTACATTATCATGTGATGATGAGATTAAAATCATGAAGGGTGATGCCGTGCCATTTCATTACATTATCACATTAGGATGAGAGTAAAAGCAAGAAGGGTGATGTCATGCCATTTCATTTACATGATCATATTTTCATTCACATTATCATGCGAGAATAAGAGAAAAAGAACGAAGGATGATGCTGTGCCATTTCATTTACATTATCATATTTTTATATTATAATATGACCTGGCACAAAGGGTGTTTCCGTGCAGGCGAGGACGAGAGACATGCATTATGTACTGATGTCTTTTCCTTGTGTGTATATTCATGCCTTTATCTTGAGTAGTTATTGTTGCACCTATGTTTTCTACGAGACTTGTCATTGTTGTTCTGTCTTTGTCCTCTGCCTCAATTATAGTTGTATTATCCATGCTTTCTATCCGTTTAACTTGAAAATATCATGCTTTCCTTCTTGTTTTTCATAACTACATCTATGCCGTTTCTCATTTGTCGCACTTCCGTATAAGCCTTCTACCATGTTAGTTATTCATGACTTCTATTTGTTAGCTCATAACAATCATGCTTTCTCTCTTGTTTGTTATATCTACATCTAGGCCTTCTACCATGTTAGTTAGTGAAATTTATGCTCTTCTTTCCAAATTGTTGTCATTGTTTCTATGCCTTCTACCTAGCTTGTTACTGTTGTCCATATGTACTGCCTTGTTCGTTATTTCTACCTATGTATTTCCTAATTTATCATTACTATTATTGGTATCTCTTTCACCTGGTTGGTATTTCTATACGTACGTGTGGAGCCGGAGTTGGGACATCAAGGTAGCTGTTCAGCGTTCACAACATCTCTGTTTCCCTTTCTTGTTTTGTATTTAGCTCCTTGTTCCAAGATTATGTACTATGACAGTAGAACTCTTGGTACTACTCTTAGATGCTCATGACATGTTGACTCCGGGTCTTGGAGATAGCTGTTAGACTGTTTATCTTGTTGGTTTTGTTTAGAAATTCGGAAATTTATAAATACTTATGAAATGCTGAAAAATATTTGGAACTTTTGGAAATAATATGTCAATGTGTGATTGTTGGCTAGCCTAGTTCCATGATAGACGCCATCACGGCCGGTTTAGGATTTGGGTTCGTAACAAGTTGGTATCAGAGAACTAGGTTTCATAGGACTCAACGGTCATGAGCAGGTTTAGTAGAGTCTTGCGGATCGGTACGGTGACGTCTGTACTTATCTACGAGAGGATACAAAACTCTTAGGAAAAATCTCATTTCTTGAATTCTGTCATGCCATTCTGTTGATTCTGGAAATATAAACTCCTGTTGTTTCATTCTCTCACAGATGGTGAAGACACGCGCTACCGATCAGGGTGACCAGACACCAGCTAGACCATTGAGAGTTCGAGGCCGCGGTCGAGGCCGTGGTAGAGTTAGGGAACCAACCAGTGCAGCAGCCGGGGCAGTACCAGTGGATCCACCTACCATTCAGGATCAGGTTTCTGCCGCAGTTATTCCAGCGGGACAGGCTCAAGCCCCGGCAGTGCCCATTATTATTCCGGGTCTTCAGGAGACCCTGGCTCAGATCTTAACAGTATGTACTAGCCTTGCTCAGGCAGTTCCTATATCTACTACTGCCGCTACATATCAGGCCGGGGGAGGCACTCAGACTCCAGCTCAGAGTCTGAAGCACAACTCTCAAATGCTTCTCATGATACTCCAGAGATCGGGAATATACTAAGATGTCGTCAATAAACACGATGACGAAGGAATCGAGATAAGGCCGGAACACAATGTGCATCAAGTGCATAAAGGCTGTTGGGGCATTGGTCCGCCCGAACGACATGACAAGAAACTCATAATGACTGTATCTAGTCCTGAAAGCAGTATTTGGGATGTCAGGGTCCCGAATCTTTAGCTGATGATACCCGGATCTCAAGTCAATCTTAGAGAACACTCTGGCTCCCTGAAGCTGGTCAAATAAATCATCAATACGAGGAAAAGGATACCGGTTCTTCACCGTAACCTTGTTCAGCTGCCGATAATCAATACACATACGCATAGAACAATCCTTCTTCCTCACAAACAACACTGGTGCACCCCAAGGTGACACACTAGGCCGAATGAACCCCTTATCGAGGAGTTTCTGAAGCTGCTCTTTCAATTCCTTCAACTCCACTGGTGCCATACGATATGGAGGAATAGAGATAGGCTGAGCGCCTGGCACCAGGTCAATACCAAAATCTATATCCCTGTCAGGTGGCATGCCTGGCAGGTTTGCAGGAAATACGTCCGGAAAATCATGGACCACAGGAACAGAATCAACAGCAGGAGTCTCACCACTAACATCCCTCACAAAAGCCAAATACGATAAACATCCCTTCTCAACCATACGCTGAGCCTTCAGGTAAGAAATTACCCTGCTAGGCACATACTCAGTAGAACCTCTCCACTCAACCCTCGAAACTCCAGGCATAGCCAAGGTCATGGTCTTAGCGTGACAATCAAGAATAGAATGACATGGAGATAGCCAATCCATGCCTAGTATCACATCAAACTCAACCATGTTGAGTAACAGTAGGTCCACACGGGTCTCCAGACCCCCAATAGATATCACACATGACCAATACACACGGTCTACAACAATAGTATCACCCACGGGAGTCGACACATGAACAGATGTAACTAAAGACTCACGAGGCATATCTAGGAAATGTGCAAAATAAGACGAGACATATGAATATGTAGAACCAGTGTCAAATAGGGCTAAAGCATCTCGGTGGCAGACTGATATAATACATGTGATCACTATATCGGAGGCCATAGCATATGGCCTGGCTGGAAGTGCATAGATACGCGCCTGACCTCCACCTGCTCGACCTCCCCTTCTAGGGCGACCCCTAGCTGCCTGGGCGGGTGGTGAAGTGACTGGAGCTGAAGTCGAGGGCTGGCCCCTCTGCTGAGAAGAAATACCAGGACAATGAGGACACTGCCTCCATACATGTCTAATCTCCCCACACTCAAAGCAACTCCCTGGAGCTGGAGATGGGGACTAAAGGGAACCCTTGGCACCAGGATAGCTACTGGATGAACCATGCATAGAAGAGCCCTGTAATGATGATGATCTAGAGGAACTCTGAGTTGGAAGGGAACTAAATGAAGAACGGCCTGGATGAGAGCTGCGGGGACCCTGCCCCGATGATGCGCCACTATAAGCTGGGCGAACTGGCTGAGGAGGCCTAAATGAGCGACCTCTACTGTGCTGAAACTTCCCTCTGGAAGGAGTACCACTGAAACTACCCGATCCACGAGTCCTCTTGGCCTACCTCTCCTCTCGCTCCTGACGGCGAACCGACTCAATATCCTTAGCAATATCAACAACCTGCTCGAAAGTAGCACCTGACACCCTCTCTCTAGTCATCAAAATACGAAGCTGATAAGTGAGACCGTCCACGAACCTTATGATCCTATCCCTATCAGTAGGGACCAACTCTGAAGCATGATGAGCTAACTCTGAAAACCGCATCTCATACTACGTCACTGATAGCTCTCCCTGATGCAGCTGCTCAAACTGCCTACGTTGCTCCTCCCGGTGAAACTAGGGAACATACTTCTCCAAGAAGATTGTGGAGAACTGCTGCCAGGTAAGGAGTGCTTCACCAACAGGCCTACGCCTCTTGAAAGACTCCCACCAAGTAAAAGCAGCCCCAGAAAACTGAAATGTAGCAAACGAGACCCCACTGGTCTCCAGAATCCCTGCAGTACGAAGCATCCCCTAACACTTATCCAGAAAACCCTGGGCATCCTCGCCCTCAGCACCACTAAATATCGAAGGCTGAAGTCTGCCAAATCTCTCCAGCCTATGCTGCTCGTCATCTGGCATAGCTAGAACCACGAAGTCCTGAACTGGAGCAACCGACTGGGCTGGGACTGCCCCCGGGATTTGAGTTTGGTATTTGGTTTTAACTATGTTCGGCAGGGTTAATTCTTTGTTGACTTTTAAGATTTTGTTAAGATTAATTGGTTTTCATGTGGGATTGATTCTTATAGCATTATTTGGTCTTGTTGAGTATCATTTGGCTAGATCATTGACATTTAGAGACCATAGAGAAATAACAATGCGTTCTTGTAGGTTCAAGCTTATTTGAAGAAGTATCTTGGCTAACTTCGACTTGAAGTTTTCCTAAAATGGACTTGTGTGCTACAATCTACGTGTTTTTGGGTGATGTATACATGAGGTGACGAGCACATATGCGTATACCAAGGTAGTTCATGTCTGGGGATATATTTTAGGTTTCTTTATGCCTTGTGTTGAAACGTATTCTACTTGTGACATGCTTTACTTGTTTGTTTGACTACTTGAGCATACTTATTTATGCTAGACATCCATCTAGGATTTTTATGCTTTATTTGGACATGATGCACTATTTATACGTTGGATTACATGTTGCAGTTAGACATTATAAAAATGCATGCATCCGTGCAAAGTTTATCTCTCTTTTCTATATGCTTCATATATACATATCTCTTGTACATATGCATACATCCCAACATATGGTTCTCTTATATATATACATTGAGGTTATGGCACAATGGGACATTCCATGCCGTTGAGCTGATAATGCCACATGGGACATTCCGTGCAGTTGTTATGATTATGGTTCAATGGTTTATTCCATGCATTTTGATGACTGATTACTAAGATACTAACATTTGATATGACACATGAAGTTTGATTCACTCCTCCAACTCCATTGGACTTCCTATGCTATATTGAACCATGTGTGCACATGTTTATTGGACACTTAGAGGATGTCGATTGATATAAAGTTTGAGTCTTTATTATGCGTAGATATTCTAGACTCATGTAGAAGCATTCGTATAAATGCTACTTGATGTATATCATCTCTATATACAGATTTAGTGCATTTATTTTGTACTTTTGATTATGTTATCTAAAGATCATGCTTATTATCTTCTACTTGACTGTGCACATTGTTATACCCCACATACGATGTTGGAAAATTTATGAGGTTTATGTACAACCAACAAGATGGTGACCTGTTATCTATCAGAAGAGGCAGCTGTATGCAACCGAATTTCATCAGTTGTCCCATCGGGCATAACGATGCAGGGCAACCTATTTTGCATGTGGAGCGACGGAATTTCCTAGAACATAGTTTAATATAAGAAGGAAATATAGTTCTTCCTCACTCATTCTAGAAGGTATCACTCATTTTAGTTTATCCCCAATGCTCTCAAGCCCCTTTAGAATTCCCCAAACAGTATGAGGCAAGGACGAAGGTGATCTATTAGGATCTAGCATGAAAGAGCTTGGAACCATCGCTACTATATCTATTATCTCGTTGTATTGCTTCTGGAAATTCGTTGGAGGCAGAAGTATAGCTAGATCTCAACAAGGTATGTAGGACAAATCTAAGATATATTGATGGAACATGATTGGAAATAGATTAGAATCACTTTCCCAACATTTGTAGACGAAAATTCCTTTCCAAATCGCTTCTTGCCGAGTCTAGGGCGTCTAAAATGATAGAATATGAGATGAAATCCCGGCTTTCAGCCCTTATGTTTAGCTGCAGTTGTCGCAATTGGACATGGGTTCCTAATTGCGAAGAAAATCTTGCAGTTGCGACACTAACATGCCTTAGGAACTTCTCACAAATGCGAAGAGGGGTTCGGCTTGCGAACCCTGTTCCTCTCGCAAAAAATGACAGATTAGTCGCTAATGCGAACTACCCAATATCTTAAGTCACTTCACAATTACAAGCCAGGTATCGCAATTTCATGAGGCGCCCTTGCTAAGATCGCAATTGGGAACCCAGTGTTCGTAAATGCAATACCTGAAGCATCCGCACACCAGATTCTGCAATTCAGTCCAAAACAGTCCGATGTAAGTCTAAAACTCATCCGAGACCTCGGGACTACAAACTAAACATCCACATAAGTCTACAGTCATTATACGAACTCGCTCGCGCAATCAAGAAACAAAAATAACATCTAAAACTACAAAGTGAACTCTAAAACACATGAATTTCAAAGTAAAGTTCAAGAATCTCTTGACTTACAACTTAACGTTCAAATCCCATCAAATCAACTCCAAATTATACTAAATTATGAAGACTAGTTCTAAATAGAATAACATACCTATTCCAAGTCCAAAAAATCAAATTCCTAGATCGATAACTAAAAGTCACCCTACGGTCAAACGTTTCAACTTCAAATTGCTAAATTTTGGAAAAACAACACAAATCAACATACGGGCTTCCGAAATCAATTCCGAGCATATGCCCAAGTCCAAAATCATGATACGAAGCTACCAGAGCCATCAAAATACCGTTCTGGGGTCATTTTCCCGAAAGTCGTAGTTTGGTCAATATTTCTAATTTAAGCTTCTAAGTCAAGACTCAAAGGGTCTGAATCAACCTGAAAGCTTCCTAGAACCAAACTAACCAATCCCGCAAGTCATAAAGTCATAAACACACATGTATGAAGCATAAAAAAAGGTAACATGGTCCAATTACACAAAATGACCGGTTGGGTCGTTACATTCTCCCCTTCTTAAAATAAACGTTCATCCTCGAACGTGCATACGATTATAATGGATGTGATGAATAGATGAGGATAATGACTCCGCATGTCATGATCGGTCTCCCTGGTTGTCTCCTCGATTGGTTGACCCCTCCATTGTACCTTAACTGAAGCAATGTTCTTTGATCTCATCTTTGGAACCTGTCTCGGCTCCTCAATATAAGCCAAATCCTCATCCAATTAGTCTGTGGTGAAGTTTAAAACATGAGATGGATCACTGAGATACTTCCGGAACATAGAAACATAGAACCTCAAATTAACCACAGATAAATTAGGTGGCAATGCAAGCTTTTAGGCCACCTCACCTATCCTCTCAAGGATCTCAAAAGGTTCGATATAACTAAGGCAGCTTGCCCTTCTTCCCGAACCTCATCACACACTTCATGGGTGAAACCTAGAGCAAGACTCGCTCTTCAACCATGAATGCAACATCACGAGCCTTCCGATCCGCATAACGCTTATGTCTAGATTGGGCTGTATGAAGCCGATCCTGGTTCAACTTGACCTTCTCCAAGGCATCTCTAACCAAATCTATGCCTAATAACTTAGCCTCTCCCGGTAAACCAACCAACTAGAGAACGACACCATATCCCATATAAGTCCACATAAGGAGCCATCTGAATACTTGATTGGTAGTTGTTATTATAGGCAAACTATGCAAGCGACAAGAACTGATCCCAAGAACCCCCGAAATACATAGCATAGGCACGAAGCATGTCCTCCAATATCTGAATGGTGCGCTCAGACTGTCCGTCCATCCAGGGATGAAATGCTATACTCAACTCAACTCGTGTGCGTAGCTCACGCTATACAACTCTCCATAAATGCAATGTGAATTGTGTACCCCGGTCAGAGATGACGAATAACAGCATGCCATGAAGTCAGGCAATCTCGCGAATATAGATCTGAGCCAGATGCTCTGAAGAATTGGTAGTCACTATCGGAATGAAATGAGCCGACTTGGTCAACCTGTCCATAATAACCCAGACTGCGTCAAATTTCTTCTGACTCTGCGAGAGCCCAACAACAAAGTCCATGGTGACGCGATCCTATTTTCACTCGGGAATATCTAGTCTCTAAAGAAAATTGCCCGGCCTCTGATGCTCATACTTCATTTGTTGACAATTTAGGCACCGAGCTACATACTCCACTATGTCTTTCTTCATTCTCCTCCACGAATAGTGCTGCCTCAAATCCCGATACATCTTAGCCGCACCCAGATGAATGGATTAACGCGAACTGTGGGATTCCTCAAGAATAAACTCACGCAGCCCATCCACATTAGGCACACATAATTGGCCCTACATCTGCAACACACCATCATCTCCAATAGAAACCTCCTTGACATCACCTGTTGTACCGTGTCCTTAAGGACAAGAAAATAGGGATTGTCATACTGACACTCTCTGATGCGATCTTATAAGGAAGACCGAGAAATCACGCAAGCAAGAACTCGAATGGGCTTCGAAATATCCAATTTAACAAACTAGTTGGCCAAGTCCTAAACATCCAATGCTATTGGTTTCTTTGCTGCCGGTAGATATGCCAAACTGCCCAAAATCTCCGCCTCTCGACTCAAGGCATCGACCACCACATTGGCCTTCCCAGGATGAAATAGAATAGTGATATCATAGTCATTAAGCAACTCTAATCATCTACGTTGCTGCAAGTTAAAATCTTTCTGTTTGAATAGATGATGTAGGCTCCGTCGGTAAAGACCTCACAAGGGACACCGTATAAATAGTGCCGCCAAATCTTTAATGCATGAAAAATGGATGCCAACTCCAAGTCGTGGACCGGATAATTCTTCTCATTGGTCTTTAGTTGTCTAGATGTATATGCAATCACCCTACAACCTTGCATCACCACCGCACCAAGGCGAACACCTGACGCATCACAATACACAGTATAAGACCCCAAACTTATAGACAACACCAACACTGGGGCTGTAGTTAAAGCAGTCATGAGCTTTTGAAAGCTCGCCTCACACTCCTCATACCATCTAAAAGGAGCACCTTTCTGGGTCAATCTGGTCATAGGTGCAACAATAGATGACAAACCTTCTACAAAATGGTTATAATACCCGACCAAACCAAGGAAACTCCGAATCTCAGTACTTCGATCTTCTTTCGATCTACCTTAATCCCCCCACTTGATACTACATGACCCAAAAATTCCACAGAATCAAGCAAGAATTCTCACTTTGGGAATTTTGCATATAAATTCTTCTCTCTCAAGGTTTGGAGCACGATCCTCAGGTGTTGGTGATGATCCTCCCGACTGCAGGAGTTCACCAAGATGTCGTTAATAAACATGATGATGAATGAATCAAGATATGGCTAGAATACACCATTCATTAGGTGCATAAATGCCGCTGGGGCGGTCATTCCAAATGATATCACAAGGAACTCGTAGTGACCATACCGAGTCCTAATGGTAGTCTTCGGGGTATCCAGATCCCAAATCTTTAGCCGATGATAACTTGACCCAAAATCAATATTTGAGAATATTCTGACACCTTGTAGATAATCAAATAAGTCATCAATGCGCGAAAATGGATACCTATTCTTCACGGTAACCTTGATTTACTGACGATAATCAATACACATACGCATAGAACCATCCTTATTCTTCGCAAACAATACCGGAGCACCCCACGATGACACACTAGGCCGAATGAAATCCTTATCCAGCAACTCCTACAACTGCTCTTTTAACTCCTTCAACTCTGCTGGGGCCATACGATATGGTGGAATAGAAATGGGTTGAGTACCTAGAAACAAGTCAATACCAAAATTGATATCCCTATCGGGCGGCATGCCCGGAAGATCGACTAGAAATACATCTGGGAAGTTTCTCACTACCGAAACGGAGTAAACGGTAGGAGTATTAGTGCTGACATCTCTCACAAAGGATATATAAGAATCACACCCCTTCTCAACCATCCGTAGAGCCTTTAGAATTGAAACAACCCTGCTAGAAACATAATCCTATGCACCCCTCCTCTCTAATTGTGGCAAACCTGGTATTGCCAATGTCACAGTCTTGGCGTGACAATCCAAGATATCATGATAGGGAGACAACCAGTCTGTGCCCAAGATAACATCGAAGTCTACCATATCCTAACTAATAATAGATCAACTTTTGTCTCAAAACCACCAATAACAACTAAATAAGACCGATACATGCCGTCCACAAAAATAGAATCTCCCACAGGTGTGGAGACATAAATAGGATAACTCAAAGAATCATAAGATATTTCTAAATACAAAGCAAAGTAAGATGACACATAGGAATAAGTGCATCCCAAATCAAATAAGACTGATGCATCTCTATGGAAATCTGGAACCATACTTGTAATGACTGCGTCTGAAGTGATTTCCGTCGTCCTACTCGGAAAAGCATAGAATCTGGCTTGGCCTCCCCCTCTTAGGCAACCTCTATCCTCCTTTCCCCCACCCCTAGTTGGCTATGCGGGTGGAGCGTAACCTTGGGCAGTAACCATCGCTTGAGAAGTCTATGGACCTGACTGAATCTGTGGAGCCTGAATAGTCTCTAGAGGTGCACCCCTCATGAATCTGGGGTAGTCTTTAACCATGTGACGGGTATCGACACACTCAAATCAAGATCTCGATGGGCGTGACTGATAGGGCTGGCTCGGGCCTAGTTGCCTAGACTTACCGCTGAAGGCACCCCGTGCAGGAGGTGCACTAGAAAGTGGTCAAGCAAAGTGCGCTACCTGAGACATCAGAATAAGCGGAGCACCACTAGTACTTGGGAGCGCTAAGTGAACTGGACGTCTCACATAACCTCTACCATGACAAGATGTAGCTGCAGCGTGGCCACCACTAAATCCTCTAGTACCTTCGAGGCCTCTTGGACTCCCTGTCCTCTTTCTCATGACCCCGCATACCCTCCAACCTCCGTGCAATCTCTACCACCTGGTGATATGGGGTATCTATCTCCAACTCTCGATCCATGCTAAATCTAATACCATAGTTGAGTCCCTTGACAAATAGAAGAACTCTTTCTCTAACCGTAGAGACCAAAATAGGCTCATGTCTGGACAAATCACTGAATAAGACAACATACTCCGACACTGTCATAGTACCCTGGTGAAGCTTCTCAAAATCCACGCACCATGCATCCCTAAGGGTATGAGGATAAAATTCTCTCGAGAAAAACTCTGAAAATCGAGTCCATGTAAGTAAAGTTGCATGGCTGGGCTACCCCTGTCGTACACTCGCCACCATTGATACGCTACTCCTGACTACTGGAATGTAGTAAAAGCAACCCTACTTGTCTCAACAATACCCATTGTGTGGAGAATACTGTGGCACTGCTCTAGAAACACATGTGTATCCTCTGAAGCCAAACCACTTAAAGTAGGAGGGAGATACTTCTTAAACCTCTTAAGTCTATGCTCCTCCTCCTCAGATGCAGCTGCCCTAATCGCGGGCTGAACCAGAACAACAGGCTGTATTGGAATAACCTCTACGACTTGATCAACATGGACCCTCTGCTCTTGAGTACGTATTGCGGGAGTTTGATCTCCTCCCCCAGCCTGAGATATAGCTGGTGCAAGTGGAATCAACCCTGCCTGAGTTACAGTACCAAATATGCTCAAGAACTGTGCAAGGGGCTCCTGAAGTGCAGGGGTGGCAACAGGTGCTTGCCCCCAACTGGAGCTACTGGTGGATTCTCTATCGCAACTCGGGTAGGTGCTCTGGCTGCACCACATGACCCTTTTCGGCCTCTGCCCCCAACCCGACCTCTTGCAGTGCTTCCAGGAGGGACGGGCGTCTGATCGTTGGATCTAGCAGTGCATGTCCGCACCATCCGTGAGAGAATAGAAAGTTAAAGATCTAGTTTTAGAAGTCAACCAATTCACACGATAAGGAATCAAAGAAGAGTAGATTTCCTAACAATTTCTTAGCCTCCCGAAGATAAATATAGATATATCCATACCGATCCACAAGACTCCAATAAACTTGCTTATGACTCGGAACACCTATGAACCTAGAGCTCTGATACTAACTATCCCAACCACAATTTCCCTCCATAGGATGTCGTGATGGCACCTACTCTCTACGATAAGGTGAGCCTAATATTCAATAATAGCTTGATAGAATTAATTAACAAAAATACTAAAATAAGTCTAATAAACTCATAAAATCTCTCGAAACAGAATCTCAACAAATACTTTCCTAAAACTGGTGGAACTGAGTCATAAGCTCTATAAAGTAAGCTAAAATGTCTATTATATTATTGTATGGATGAAAATACAACATGAAGTAAATCTAAAGGAAGGTGACTCCGAGTCCTACGGACGCGGAACAAGCATACCTTAATGTTTCTGTGAAGCAGCTAGCAGTCGCCCGCTAACGTCCGACACGAGCAGACGTACCTGGATCTGCACAAAAAAAAAGTACAGAAGCGTAGTATGAGTACACCACAATGGTACCAATAAGTATCAAGCATAATATCGGTAGAGTAGTGATGAGGCAAGGTCAAGATACCTACTAGGATATAAATAGAATAAAGACGGAATAACAAGAAGTAGTGGAAATTGGAGAAATATGTAATATGAAACAAGTCGATAACACAGGATAATGAAAGGGTAGTAAGTATAGAAGTAACGTAGGGACATCGTGATCGAACCACTCATCCCGGCCAGGATCAAAATCCCTCAAGGCAGAGCTCGTAACATAGTGGAGACCTAGTAGGATGAGCCCCCCGGTGCCGCATTGTGGCCGATGTGGTTGGAGTCATTTTGGTATTTTTCGCCAGGGTTCCGACGTATGCTATTCCTGTGGGAAGCCCGGTCACATTTTGCGTTTTTCCCCAGTGAAGAATGTGTTAAATATGATTTCGCCAACGAGATCTATAGTAGCTTTGTCATCCTAATCATGCCCTTATGAGAAAGGCATGCAATCGTAAGTAGGAAGGGGTAGAAGTAGAGGTAGAGCATCCAACTCGGATGGGCCACAAAATTGCATATATGCATAGTCGGAGCTAAAGAACCCAGAGTCATCAACAAATGTGGTTACATGCATAGTATCCGTCTTCTCCATTCATATGTATGCTCTGATTGATTCAGGTTCCATCATATTGTATATTTCTCTATTTCTTTCTAGTAAATGTGGTAAAGAGCCTGAATTGTAACATCAACCTTTTGAAGTGTCCCCGTTCGTAGGTGAGTCCGCGATAATTAGACGGGTATATCGAAGTTGCGATGTGATGATTCATGACCATCATACGTTAGCTCATTTAAATGAGTTGGAGATGATGGAATTTGACGTCGTTATGGGGATTGACTGGTTGGTTTTGTGCTATGCCAACATGGATTGCTGGGCAAAAGTTTTTCGTTTTAATTTTCTAGGAGGACCCATTATTGAATGGAAGGGTGATGTTGCAGTGCCAAGAGGGAAGTTTATTTCTTACCTTAAGGTTCAGAAGATGATTTTGAAGGGGTGTGTCTATCACTTGGTTCTAGTGCAGGATGCATAGGCAATGCCTCCAACCCTGCAGTAGGTTCCGATTGTTATTAAATTTCCCGATGTGTTTCCTAATGACCTTTCCGGTATGCCTACCAAGAGAGAGATCGAGTTTTCCATTGATGTGTCATATGCTACACAACCGATAGCTATCCCTTCATAGAGGATGTCTCCAGTACTTCCTCGTGGGGAGCTCCAGTCCTATTTGTTCGCAACAAAGAGGGTTTGTGAAGGATGTGCATTGACCATCGACATTTGAACAAGATCACCATTAAGAACAAGTATCCGCTCCCGAGGATCAATGATTTATTCGATCGGTTACAAGGTGCTAGGTATTTTTTGAAGATTGACCTTCTATTTGAGGTCATCAGTTAAGGATTGAGGAAGAAGATATTCCGAAGATAGCCTTCCGGATTAGATATGGCCTTTACAAATTTCTTGTTATGTCCTTTGGCCTAACTAAAGCACCAACGACTTTTATGGATATGATGAATAGGGTGTTCAGGCTATTTTTGGATATTTTTGTGATTGTGTTCTTAGACAATATTTTGGTGTATTCCGATCAGAAGAAGAGCATGCCGAGTATTTGCGAAAGGTCCTACGCACACTTCGGGATCACAAGTGTTACGCCAAGTTTTCCAAATGCTAGTTCTGGTTGAAATCAGTGGATTTTCTTGGGGATATAGTGTCAAGTGAGTGTATCATAATTGATAGTCAAAAGGTTGAAGGAGTTAAGAATTTGCAATGGCCCACAACTCCTACCAAGATGCGTAGTTTCTTGGGCTTAGCCGGTTATTACTGAAGGTTTGTTGAAAATTTATCATCTATAACTGCTCCATTAACGAAGTTGACTCATAAGACAACAAATTCCGATAGACCAATATTTGTGAGAAGAGCATCCAAGAGTTAAAGGATAGGTTAACCTTAGCGCCAGTTCTAACTCTTCATGAAGGACCCGAGGGGTACGTTATATATTGTGATGCCTCTAGAGTAGTCTTGGGAAGTGTTCTAATGCAACAGAGGAAAGTTGTTTCTTACGCTTCGAGACAACTAAGGAAGCACGACCAGAACTACCCCACTCATGACTTAGAGCTAGCATATGTTATATTCGGCTTGAAAATGTGGCGTCACTGTTTGTATGGTATTAATGTCAACATAGTCACCAATCATAAAATATTTCAGTACATATTCAAGCAAAAGGAATTAAATCTGAGGCATCGAAGATATCTTGAATTGTTAAAGGATTAAGATGTTGATATTTTGTACCACCCGAGGAACGCAAATGCGGTGGATGATGCATTACGTCAGAAGTCCATATGCAGCCTACGACTAATGAGTTGTACCGGTTGGCTAATTTAAGTGTACGATTTCTCGATACCAGTAGCGAAGGGTCCATAGTTCGAAATGCTGTCGAATCCTCGCTAGTAGCCAAAGTAAAAGAATGACAATTTGACGATCCAGCCTTGGTGAAAATAAGAGAAAGCATTCCCTTTCAGAGGAAGCAAGTGTTTGAGCTATCTGAGGACGTGGTCCTTAAATAGAAAGACTGGTTGTGTGTGCCTGATGTCGAAGAACTCCAAAGGCACATCATGGTAGAGATTCACCAATACCAGTATTCTATTCATCCAGGTTCAACCAAGATGTATCCCGATCTCGACAGCTATATTGATGGAATGTCATGAAGAAGAACATTGCTAAATACGTCGCTTAATGCCCAAATTGCCAACAAGTTAAAGTTGAACACCAGAAACCAGGAGGATTGCTTTAGAATATGGAAATTCTGACTTGGAAATGGGCGATGATCAATATGGATTTTGTTCCTGAGTTACCACGATCACTCTAAAGATTTGATTCCATATGGGTTATCGTAGATTGACTCACCAAGTAAGCTCATTTCCTACAAGGTAAGACTACATTTTAAGTTGAAGATTATGCCAAGCTATACATTAAGGAAATAGATCGAATTCATGGGGTTTTGGTTTCTATCATGTCAGACAAAGGTACCCGTTTAGAACTAACTTCTAGAGATCAATCAGAAACGGATTAGGTACCAAAATCAACCTTAACACATCTTTCCATCCACAAATAAGCGGTCAGGCCAAATGAACCATTCAAATGATCGAGGACATGCTAGAGCGTGTGTTTTAGACTTTAATGGAAGTTGGGAAGATCAGCTACCACTCATTGAGTTCTCCTACAACAACTATCATGCTAGCATTTCGATGGCACCATACGAAGCACTATAGACGGAACTGTAGATCTCGTATCAACTGGTTCGATTTTTGTGAAACAAAGTTATTGGGTCCTGAGTTGGTGCCACAGGCTGTAGAAAAGGTGAAATTGATTAAAATACGATTATTGACCGCTCAAAGCAGGCAAAAGTCTTACTCAGACACCCAATAATGAGATTTGGAGTTTGCCGTGGGATAGTGGGTATTTCTAAGAGTGTCGCCTATGAAAGGCGTGATAATGTTCGATAAGAAAGGTTAACTCAGTCCCCGATATGTTGGGCCATATCAAATTATTCGGAAAGTTGGCCAAGTGGCTTCTAAGCTTGAGCTGCCCCCGAAATTGGTAGTGCTTATGCTTTATCATGTGTCTATGCTATGAAAGTGCTTGAGTGATCCATCTTGTATTACCCACATTGAAGGTATTCTGGTCATGGAGGACCTATCCTATGAAGAAGTTCCGATGGCTATCCTAGATCGTTAAGTGCGTAAGCTGCAAACCAAAGAAGTAGATTTAGTTAAAGTTCTACGAAGGAAAAAATAATAAAGAAGAAATGACCCGGAAAGCTGAAGAAGACAAGGAATCTAAGCACCCCAATTTATTCCACACTACGAGAGGAAAAATGAAACTACTATGGAGGGCTCCACTCAGAATGAATAAAGAAGTTTGCAAGGAGTAACTATGATTCAACATTCCAGAACAAATGTTGCGAAGGAGGGGGGAATGGATGTTACACCCCACTTACGAAGTTGGAAGATTTATGAAGTTTAAGTACAACAAACCAGATGGAAGCACATTATCGGGCAGAAGAGGCAATTGCATGCTACCATATTTTGCCAGCTGTCCAATCGGGCACAGCAACCAATGCGGGGTGACCCACTTTGTAAGTGGAATGGCAGAATTTCCAAGAACTTAGTATAGTATATAGTTCTTCCTCACTGATACTAGAAGAATTCACCCATTCTAGTTTATCCCCAATGCTCTCAAGCCCCTTTTAGAATTTCCCAAACAATCTAAGGCAAGGACGAAGGTGAATCTAGTAGGATCAAGCGTGAAAGAGCTTGAATAATCGCTACTATATCTATTATATCATTGTATTGATTCTAGAAATGCATAGGAGGAACAATTAACCATCATAGAAGTGTAGCTATATCTTCAACAAGGTATGTAGGACAACTATTTTTCTTGGCTTGACTTGGTATGAGCGTCTCTCTCTCCTTCAAGGAATTTTGTGTTGTAAGTTTGGGTTGTTCTAAGATCTTCTCAATAATGTTATTTTCTGTTCTTGTACATTTTTCTTAATGGGGGTAGTCCTTCATGTTTAAGGTGTTTTCCAGATATTTTCCTGAGTTTGAAAAATGAGATTCCTTCTGAGTTTAATCTTTGATATTTCCTTGAAATTATCTCTGCATTTAACTGATATATACATATATATATACATACATATATATATATATACATACATACATATATATATATACATACATACATATATATATATATATACATACATACATATATATATACATACATACATATATATATATACATACATATATATATATATACATACATATATATATATATATATATATACATACATATATATATATATATATGTATGTATATATATATGTATGTATGTATACACACACAAGGTTTAAGTACAACCTACTAGATGGCGGAACGTTATCGGGCAGAAGAGGCAATTGCATGTGACAAGATTTTCCCAGTTGTCTTACCGAGCACAACAACCGATGCGGAGTGACCCATTTTGCAAGTGGAATGGCGGAATTTCCTAGAACTTAGTATAGTATATAGTTCTTCCTCACTGATACTAGAAGATTTCACCCATTCTAGTTTATCCCCAATGCTTTCAAGCCCCTTTAGAACTTTCCAAACAGTACATACATACATACATACATACATATATATATATCACGATCCGAATTTCCCACTGTCAGGACCGTGATGGCGCCTAACATTGAACCCGCTAGGCAAGTCAACGTGAGTATTTAATTTACCTTACCCTTTATTATTATCAGATAACGGTGAAATACAAAACCAAAAGAAATGAAAATACAAAATGAAGCAAAGTCTAATAACTTGACCGATTACCATCTCGAAATTTATAATACTAAACCCAGAATTTTGGTGTCACAACTTTACGGACTATCTACGAATACTACAAATAAGGGGTTTGAACAAAAGTAAATACATCTGTTTCTGGAATAACTAGAACTAAATACAAATGAAGTAGAAGGGGACGCCAAGGCTTGCGGTTGCCTACAAGACTACCTCGGTGTCTCCACGTGGACTGAAGGTGGCCTCCTCGCTCTAAGGTCCGTAGGGTCCTGTCCTGGGATCTGCACAACAAAAATATTCAGAGTGTAGCATCAGTACAACCGACCCCATGTACTGAGTAAGTGTCGAGCCTAACCTCGGCGAAGTAGTGACGAGGTTAGGACACGACGGCCAAATCAACCCGTGCAATTTAATAATATACGGAGGAAATAATAACAACAATAAATAAACAGCTAAATACAAAGAAAAGGGGAACATGCTGGGGGAAAGAAATATCAAATAATGGAAATAGCGAAATAAGACAACAATTCAAATATCATCTTAGACAGCAGAAAAGAGCAACACAAAAAAAATAGTGCACAACATCACCCTTCGTGCTTTTACTCTCATCCTCACCAAATAGTAAATGCAAATGCACGACATCACTCTTCGTGCATTTAATCTCATCCTCACCAAATAATAAATGCAAATGCACGGCATCACCCTTCGTTCTTTTACTCTCATCCTCACAATAAAGCAATAGAAGCGGAACGACATCACCCTTCGTGCTTTTAATATCATAATATGGCACGACATCACCCTTCATGATTTTACACTCTCTCACAATATCATACAAGGCATCATCCTTCGTGCTTTACACTCTTCCTCACCCAAAAAATATCGATAACAACAATCCGGCGAGGAAAAGCAACAATAGGAACAACAATAATAAAATCATAACGTCCCGGCAAGGGAACCACAGTAGAATCAATACCATCCCGGCAAGGGACACATCTATAACCAATCTCACTTAGTACATAACTTTGCATAGAATTTCTCAACTGAAACCAACACCCAACACCAATCAATATCAAAAATTTCCACCAATATAAATAACCACAAGGTGAAACTCAGGTAATAATTAATGAAAAACCACATAATTCAAAATATTCGACTCACGGGCATGCTTGACACCAACGTATAGGTACTAGTCACCTCACCTATACGTTGAACATGATATTGATACATAGCAAATAGTACGCAACACCTATTCCTTCAAGCTAAGGTTAGGCCAAACACTTACCTCGAATTCCACGACCAAACTCAAACCTCGATTACCGCTTTCCCTTTTGAATTTGACTCCAATTCACTTGTATCTAGACATATTAAACTTAATAATATCAATAAATGCTAAACAATTCAATCCCAACGCTTAATTATAGGTGTTATATCATTCTTCCCAAAAAGTCAAAAATCGACCTCGGCCCCGCTTGGTCAAAACACGAGGTTCGGACCAAAACCCGATCACCCATTCACCGACGAGCCCGAATATGTAATTAGTTTCAGAATCTGATCCCAAATCGAGGTCTAAATTCCCAAATTTGTAAAATCCCTAATTATCCAAAAATCCCTAATTTTGTACCCTTAAGAACATGATTTAGGCCTAAAACTCTAGTGGGTGTTAATGGAAATTTAAGAAAACGAGTCTAAGAACACATACCTATTATTTTATGGTGAAATCCCTCTTCAAAAAATTTCCCAAGTTTGAGTTTTAGTGAAAGAGTTATGATATTTTGAAGAAGTCCCGTTTTGCTACTGTTTTTAAAAGACTGGATACTGATTCTATGCGTTCGCGTGCCTTGGCCGCGTTCGCATAGGCTTAATCCCCCCAGACCTACGAGTTCGCGAGCCACAGGCGGCGTTCGCACAGTGTATTTGGTTCTCAGCCCCCAGCTCCCCTCCTAAGCAGCGCTTTCGCACTGGACTAGCCGCGTTCGCATAGGGTGGCCCTTGCCCAGCTATGCGTTCGCGGACCAGTCTATGCGTTCGCATAGCGTACCCAGGCCCCTTTTCCTATTTTTTCTTTGCGTTCACGTGGGTTACCACACGTTCTCATAGGGTAAAAACCCAGACACAAGATACAACAACTACATCAGATTTTCTAAGTTCAAAAACACCCCGACACCTATCCGGAACTCACCCGAGCCCTCGGGGCTCCAAACTGAACATGTACACAACCTCAAAAACATCCTACGGTCTTACTCGTGCTATCAAATCACCAAAATAACATCTTAAACAACAAATTTAGCATAGAAATCAAAGAAAAATCTCAAAACTTTCAAAGTATCAAATTTCACAACTACGGGTCTGAATAACGTCAAACGACCTCCGTTTCTTACCAAAATTTACAAACAGAACTTAAATATCATATTGAACCTATACTCGGGCTTGGGACCTCGAAATTCTATTCCGGGCATACGCCCAAGTCCCATATTTTCCTACAGACCCTCCGGAACCGTCAAATCACGGGTCCAGGTCCGTTTACCCAAAATATTGACCGAAGTCAACTTAAATTCATTTTTAAAGGAAAAATTAGCATTTTAATCTATTTTTCATATAAAAGCTTCCCGGATATACGCCTGGGCTGCATACGCAAAACGAGGTGAGATAAAAGGAGGTTTTCAAGGCCTTGGAACACAGTTTTGACTTATAAAATAATGGGTGACCTTTTGGGTCATCACAATATATGTATGCATATATGTATGTATATACACACACACACGCACACACACACACACACACACACACACACACACACACGCACGCACACATGGTTTAAGTACAACCTACTAGATGGCGGCACGTTATCGGGAAGAAGAGGCAATTGCATGCGACCAGATTCTGCCAGCTGTCTTATCGAGCACAACAACCGATGCGGGGTGATCCATTTTGCAAGTGGAATGGTGGAATTTCCTAGAACTTAGTATAGTATATAGTTCTTCCTCACTTATACTAGAATATTTCACCCATTCTAGTTTATCTCCAATGCTCTTAAGCCCCCTTTAGAATTTCCCAAACATTCTAAGACAAGGAAGAAGGTGAATCTAGTAGGATCAAGCGTCAAATATCTTCGAATCATCGCTACTATATCTGTTATATCATTGTATAGATTTGATAAATGTGTAGGAGGCACAATTAACCATCATAGAAGTGTAGCTTGATCTTCGACAAGGTATGTAGGACGACTCTTTTTCTTGGCTTGACTTGGTATGAGCGTCTCTCTCTCCTTCAAGGAATTCAGTGTTGTAAGTTTGGGTTGTCCTAAGATCTTCCCAATAATTTTATTTATGTTCTTGTACATTGTTCTTATTGGTGGTATTCCTTCATATTTAAGGTGTTTTCCAGATATTGCCCTGAGTTTGGAAAAGGAATGAGATTACTTCTGAGTTTAATCTTGATATTTTCTTGAAATTGGCTCTGCATTTCACTGATATATATATATATATATATATATATATATATATATATATCGCCCTCTTTTTCTCGCGAAATCGGGTTTCGATATTTTGGAACAACTCCTTTTGAGAGGGTAAGGAAAACAAATTAGTTAGAGTCGCCACCTAACGGATTAAGGTGCGTTAGGGAACCTAGAGCAGATAACTCATATTATACTAGTTTGCATCACCAGAGATCGGGAAAGGGCTCAAATTACCCTGAGGGGAAGGTGTTAGGCAACCATCGAGGTCTACAATGGTGGGTCTCGGCCGAACTTAAATTAAGTGAATTAGTCTAGGAAAGTGAAGAAAACTATTTAATAAGGATAGGGGGGCTCCTAATTTTTTTACCTATAGGATCATCCCGTGCAACATAAATAATACTTCGTTACTCCCCAAGACGGGGGTGTTACTCATATTATCCAGCGAGCACAAACTATCATCTCCTGCTACCAGATTACTTTCTTTAAGTTGTTACCTAAAGCACTCTAATTGATTCTAGTTCGTTTCCTGTGCATGCACTACCCGTCCCTTACCTATGGCCCTGGGAGGTATTAGGACCTCTACTTGGGATAGTTCTAGACTAAGCCTAGGTTGCTCAAAATTGTAAAAGACTAGGCGACAAGCAAAACAATTAGGAATTTCAAATAAAAAGCAGATATGGGCTCATGTTGACCTCCACACATAAAACAGCAAATGCACACAATTGATTGGCATGTTTTATTAATCTTAAAGTCCTATACGCATGATATCAATGTGAGAAATAGGCGAGCAATGATACATAGAAGCAATTTTATTAATGCGAGTATTAAGGCCTATTTATTTGACAACTGAATTTATTTAGTACAATATCTGGGCGCTTCAGACAGTAACAATTGCACATCCATAATGGTTATTAAATCCTATAGGCATATTATCTAAGTGATTGCTAGTGACGATCGATTTCTGAATCATTTAATAGATTCCTATAGGCATGACTTCTACGAGTGTGGTGATTATTATCCTATAGGTAGAATTTCTAAGCTCGTACACATTGCCAGAAAACAATTAAGCAAGATATTGGTCCTATGAGCATGATTTACTAACACATATTTGTTGGACATATTGATGCATCCTATATGCAGGATTTCTAACAAAATTATAATATTAAATCAATAGGCAGGATCTCTAATACGTAAAAACCATACAGAACTCACACGATTTTAGCAAGAATACCATGAAACTTATAAGCAGAATCAACAACGCAAATGAGATCCTATAGGTAGGATTTCCACCCAAATTACGAAAGAAAATAAAGAACCCTTCCCAATTTAACTAAATACCCCAGAAGCTGTTTGTTACAAAGTTATTACAGGCCAGATTAGTAAATGAATTACATAGGAGTAATGGAATAAACTATAAGGAGCTCTTTATTAGGCCCAAATACACCTGGGCAACCAGGCCTTCAAACCATTTCAGATTCAAGGCTTATATCACAGGTACAACATAACTGATAATGAGTGATTCACCCAGAGCACATATAGAACCAGGTTCCCAGTGTGTAAAAGTTCCCAAGGGCCTCAGGGACCTAGGGCAATGCTCACACTAGAGAAAAAATGCCCAGAAGTAATTCAAGGAGATTAAGAACCAAGCCCCAATGTGCCAGAGTTCACAGGAGTCTCACATGGACCCTGAGCAATGCTCACACTGGGGAGGTTGAGGATAAAACCTAAAGGACTTAAGGGTAGGAGTTTTAAAAGTAGCAGCACATAAAAGGAGGCAGGGACAGATTTAAAACAATGTTGATTTTAGAAGAAAACCATCATAACAGAGTTGTGAACTCATAATTTTTAGGCAGAATTGCACTAAGAAACAAATTGGCAAGGTTTGCAAAGTAAACAGTTTTAAACAGGTTAAGTCAGAAAAAGACCTAATTATACTAAGTGTGCATGCTGGGATTTTAGGACAAACTTTTTTAATCACAACAGCGTTTAGGAAAAGTGTTAAGGCAAACAGCCAGATTATCACATGAATCCAGAGGGATGCAAGACATGTTAGAAAACAAGTTGGCAGGGCACATGAATTAAGTAACAATACAAACCAGTAAAGTTTAGGATTGATTAACTAATTTCATACTACTAGTATCCTAAGGATGCTAAGTTCAGAACAAGTTAAGGACTAGCAAACAGTATGCATAAGACAAGTTAAAACATTAAGCTAGCCTCGAGGAAGATTCATATTATTAAAAAATAACCAATTAACAGTATCAATCATGGGACTAGATGAACTCATAGAAACATAAAGGGGTAGAATCATGCTCAGAAATCAAACATGTTGGGTTGAACAACATAGATTATGGAAACATAGAGAATAAAATGATAAGGGATAATGAATTACCAGTTAGGCAGGAAAGCAAGAAAATACACCACTGTAGTTAAGTCCAGAATTAATTGGCCTTGGCTTTCAGCCGGCCAAGACCAGAAACAAATGAGCAAAGAATCAGAGTTAAAAGCTAAGTTTTCAGTGAGAGTATTGATAATTCGAGTCTGCCTAAAGGGGAAAGGAGAAATAATTTAAATAGTGGTAAAATTTAAACACACAGACAAGGAAAACAATCAATCAACCTTGTAAGAAAAGGAAAGAATAACATGAAAAATTGATTCAGAATCAATTTAGGAGAAGTCAAGCAACCCTAATTTTTTTAGGAAAACAATTATACCAGAATAACAAAAATAATCACATAAGATGAATATAGACCCAAATGGTACTAGAAATCAGAGAATCAAACTAATTTTGGTCCGATTTAAGAAAAGTCTGAAAACCTAATTTAGGGTAAAATAAATTTTGACTGAAATATAATAAAAACAGGCCATAGTAGAATATAGGATGAATATGGATAGAATAATATTAAAAATCGGGGAATAGAACCTATTTTGGTTTGACTAAAACAGATTTGAAAACCCTAATTTAGGGTATGTAAGAATCCACAAGAGATACACATATATTCGTACTTACAAAGAGCAAAATGATGAACACAGATGAAATAAACAGAAAGTTAAGGATTTGAACCAACTTTTGGTTCGATTCCTACAAGATCTGCTTGCCATATTAGGCAAGCAATTATATAATACCCAAAACGGGTAACCAGTAAGGAGGATAGGTCAATAAGGTAAAGGAACCATGGATTGATTCCATTTTTGTGTTGGAATTAGAGAGATTTGGGTGACGACACTAGGGTTTACAGAGGAGAGGGAGGTTTGAGAGGATATAAAGACAGCGGGTTTAGAGAAATGAGTTAGAGTTTAGGGTGGGTTAGGTTTAAAGAGGCAGGTGTGTTGTGGATCGTTGAATTTAGAAATCAACGGTTCTGATTCAAAGGGTCCTGGGTCGGGTGTTTTTAAACGGGTATGGGGATTGGCCTAAGTATTTAGGTAACTGGGCTGGTGGGTTGGTCTGAAATTGGGAATTTTAGGGTCTAGATTTTAAATACCCATTTTAACAAATAATTTATAAAAAATAATTATTAAATAACAAAAATATCACATGTGAATGAAAATGTTTTAAAATAATTACTTAACATTATAAAAATATAAAAAGCCATTTTCTGTATAAATAATATAATTATGCACATATATGGGCTATTATTGCAAAATATTCAATTTTAGCCTAAGGATGCTAATATGATTATAATAAATGCATCAAAATATTTAAAGCTTAATATGGATATAAATGATGAAAATTAAATTATAAATCATCATAGAAATTATTTGTGATGCAATTATTTATATAATAAAAATACAAGAATAAATTGATTAAAAGCCTTTAAAAATTATAGAAAATTATGAAAAATGCTTGATGATGCTCATGCACTATTTTGAATGTATATATGTATAATTAAAATATATGAGAAAAAAATTGGGTATCAACAATAAATATATCCCATTAATGTTATTTTTGTTCTTGTACATTGTTCTTATTGGTGATATTCCTTCATGTGCAAACTTTGAGAGATCCTCAGACCATGCATGATGTCTTCTGGCTATGAGGATGATGCCTTCAGACTATGACGCCTTCGGATAAGTTGGATATATATCAGCCCATGAGGTGCAGAGACATGATGCTAAAGGTGATATCAAGACAAATCTTAGTCTTGTGTAGAGTTGAGGGCAGAGCTTAGCCCCGGGAGAAGTGAATAATGCCAGGTTTAGGGTAGAGCAATACTTATGCGGAGGGAGACAATGCTTAGTCTCATGCAAAGAGAAGGCAATGCTTTGCCTTATGCAGAATGAGAGGCATGGCTTAGCCTCATGCATGATTTGAGACGGAGCTTGGTCTCATGTGAAGAGAAGGAAATGCTTAGCCTTATGCAAATAGGAGGCAAGGCTTAGCCTCATGCAGGAATTGAGACTGAGCTTATTCTCAAGCAAAGGGAAGGAAATGCTTAGCCTTATGCAGATGGGAGGCAGGGCTCAGCCTCATGCATGAATTGAGACAGAGCTTAGTCTCATGCAAAGAGAAGGCAATACTTAGCCTTATGCAAATGGGAGGCAGGGCTTAGCCTCATGCAAGAATTGAGACACGACTTAGTCTCATGCAATGAGAAGGCAATGCTTAGCCTTATGCAGGAATTGAGACAGGGCTTAGTCTCATGCGAAGAGAAGGCAATGCTTAGCCTTATGCAAATGGGAGGCATGGATTAGCCTCATGCAAGGGTTGAGATAGGTCTTAGTCTCATGCAAAGAGAAGGCAATGCTTAGCCTTGTGAAAATGAGGAGGCAGAGTTTAGAATCATGCAAGGATTGAGACAAAGCTTAGTATCATGCAAAGAGAAGGCAATGCTTAGCCTTATGCAAATGAGAGGTAGGGCTTAGCCTCATGCAAGTGTAAGAGTAAAAGTAAGAGTAAAGTGTTCTTAGCTAACAATGTGTTTTGTGTATAGCAATTGTGCTGTTGCGATGATGCTTATGATGATGACCTATTCCTGCATCCAAAGAAAATTTATGAGTTTTGTGGGGGAGGTTGGTTCGTGCCTTTGTCTGCTTGCTCTGCTCCACTCTGCCCGAGTGTCCTGTTTAAGTTACCATGGGTAGCATTTGCCTAATAAGTAAAATTTCCTTTCAAATTTATGCGTGTATAGTTTTCAAAGACATAGTAATATGCAAATTAGAAACCAATTAGATGAACCAGTAACTGCGACATTATTAGAGACATCGCGACCTTCTTTGCCATAGAATTTTGAGGGTCCTCCTTAAAATTCTGCCCCAGTTAACTAGATGGCCTTCTAGCTATTCTGTATGCTGCTGTTGGCTGAACTTGCTTTAGAATTTTGAGGGTTCTGATTGTGGGGAAAATGGAAATTCTATTGAAATCTCCCAAATTGACTATCTCGGTTTCGTCCAGGTTAGACTTTGGCTTGTTCTCAAAATTCTCAACTTCTCTGATAATTTCCTCAGCTATCACATATTCTTTTTCTATTTCTTCCGAGTCACTGTCCTTGTGTTGCGTTGTCTCATTACATGTCACAGTCGTTGGTTTATCAAGATGAGAAATAGTAATGCTATAGAGAGAAAGATATGAAAAAATAGTAATAATAAAACATCAAGCCATTGGTAAATATTAAAATGTCAAACAAAGCAATTTTCAATAATTCTAATAATGTTTTTCGAAATGAAACACTGAAAATATTGTTTAAAACAAAATGCTCAAGAAGAATTTTTTTTAAAAATAAATGATGCTAGCAGCCATGCTACCCCGGGACTCATCAGGCGCTTGATGGTGTAGCGGTCCAGTTCTTGAGAAATTATCCCTTCTCCACCTTCTGAATGGTAAGGTCTTCTTCCTCCTCCTCCTCAACTATCTCACTGCAATCCATATCTTCATCTTCTAAGAACAAATTCCTTAGCGCAGCCAAAGCTTCTTCTTCTTCGGATCCCCATATTGTATCGGCCTGATGAACGGTCTAACTCAGATGTGGCAGGGGATGCTCAAGAGGGTAATAGGGACCGCGCCATGGTGGTGACCAATTCTGTTCCGCATCTGAGTCAGACCTTTCATCAGGCCGATACAATATGGACCGCGCCATGGTGGTGACCAATTCTGATACTCGTGCCAGGTGTACTGATATCCGAGTCCAAAGGTTGTACCATGACATTTTGGCTGTATTGGTTTGGCGATACCTAGATATTCTTACAAAGCCCCTTAACATGTTCATAACCTGGCCATGCCAGTATTCTCTCTATTTTGCTACTCCACCATTTATCCTTCTCGATCGCGTTAACACGCTCAATGCGATGGTAAGTCTCTCCACCCAACTTTCTTCTATTCTCCACAACCGGAACAATCTGATTGCTGTAAATGGGATTGCTCCCACCTCCATGCATGATTACCTCTTGATGATTCCATTCAAATTTCACTGCTTGGTGCAAAGTGGATGCAACAGCCCCAGCGACATGTATCCAAGGTCGTCCCAACAACAGGTTCTAGGAGGCGGATATGTTTAACACCTGAAATTCAACATCGAACCATGTAGGACCCATCTGCAAACATAAATTAGTTTCCCCAATCGTGGATCTTTGTGATCCATCGAACGCCTTCACATTCATAAATCCTGCTCGTATTTCATACAAACCCTTGCCCAATCTTTTCAGAGTTGTCATGTCACGACCCAGAATCCTAATCCGGGTCATTATGGCGCCCAACGACGGGGTTACGCAAGCCAACACAAATTACGCTAAGTGATACCCTTCCCATCTAATTAAACAAGTCAACATTTACAAATTTTAAACAGTTAAACATGATGATAGCTTGGCATGGAAATAAAGCATACGCGTGCCGGTACATCCCAAACCCAAAAGATATATATACACTACGCGTGTGTGCCAGGAACTAGTGTCACGAGTGTCATGGGCAACTACTGAATATACAATGACTACAATATATACAGAGTCTCAGTCTGAATGAAATGGACAAAGAATATAACCAAAAAACTCCAGGGTGCTGCTAGGAAGTCACCGGGAAAGCAGATCACCGTGAAGTATGACCACCCTATCAATATCTAGCACCGGTCTGATAATCAGACGTACCAGCCTCCGGACATGTACAGTCAAGTACAGAAAAGAAAAGAAAGTGCAGCATGAGTACATATTAAATAAATATGTACCCAGTGAGTATCCCGCCTAAACTCGAAGAAGTAGTGACGAGAGGTCGACTCGATACTCACTAAGGTCCAACAGTAATAACATATGATAGAATATAATGAAATACAGTAGGCATGTCGGGAAATAAGCAACAAGTACATATCAGGAGCAGAAATCCAAACAACTACTGAACTAAACAATAAAGCACTTTCAAGGGTAAGACCACCGAACGAAATAATAATCACAATTTCTTAGATCCGCCGTGGCGTACGACCCGCTCCCATAAGGTACCTTCTAAACTCGCCGTGGCGTACGGCCCGATCCCATGTGTATCTCGAGTATTTCTCAACACTGCCGTGGCATACGGCCCGATCCCATATATATATCACAAATATTTCTCAACACTGCCGTGGCGTACGGCCCGATCCCATATATATTCAATTACTTTTCAACACTGCCGTGGCGCACGGCCCGATCCCATATTCATTTCAATTTCTTTTCAACACTCCCGTGGCGTACGACCCGATCCCATATAGATATAATCACTCTCAAACCTTCCGTGGTGTACGGCCCGATCCCAATCTCTTACAATACTTACTTTCCATACAAATTCCTTGCCATTCAACAATTTTCCATAAAGCCTCAGAGGAACAACATTATACGAAACATAATCTCATAGTACATATGGCGTCACAATAAATCACATAAAGCATTACAAGGAAAACATATCAGGCATTACGATAAAAGGCATACAAGGCATGATGTGGGCCTAACTTCCCGGACATAACAATAATAGCCGCTACGCACGGACTCTCGTCACTTGGCGCGTACGTAGCCCTCAAACAATTTACACATAGCATATACATCACCTATGGGGACAATTCCCTCTTACAAGGTTAGAAAGGAGACTCACCTCGTGTTGAATCTACCCCTCGGACCACAACTGCGCCTAAAACTCCGAACTCTACACCCGAGGACTCGCAACTAGTCAAAAGGTGTAAAATTAAATCAATGCATGCACTATGTGAGAAATTATCTTAGCTATTCAATAAAATTGCCATCCTTGAAGAATTCCCAATTTCCAACCCCGGTCCCGCATGATCAAATTCTGAAAATTCTCGAAGGGATCACTCACCTATAGCCTAAGGATCATTAAGGTGTGATTCCTACTTGAATTTAAGGCCTAAAATGGAAAATCACAAAATCCTCAAGAACCCTAAAATTACTACCTAATTCTATGATTTTAGATAATTTAGTAGGGAATTTTACTAGGAATTAATGTTTGAAACTAATGCTAGATAGGGAATTTACTTACCTCAAGTACTAGGTTGAAGGCCCTCTTGGAAGCTCTCAAATAACACAAGGAAGAAGATGGAAAATGGAAGAAATGACTAAATCCCGTGTTTTAAACGAAATTTCACTTCCTGGCCTACAGGGGTTCCGCACCTGCGGCTCGAGGACCGCACCTGCGGCTCGAGGACCGCACCTGCGAGCTGGGGCTCGCACCTGTGGAATTGGGCAAGAAGGGCTGGGGTCGCACCTGTGGAGCTGGAGACCGCACCTGCGTAAGAGGAACCGCACCTGCGGAACCTTCGCACCTGCGAGGCTGGGACCGCATGAGCGGTCCTGCACCTGCGGCTGGGCAACCGCACCTGCGGTTACACCAGATTAGGTGCACCAGCTGTATCTTCAGCTTGTTTTTGGCCTCGTGTGGTGTCCGGGAGGTACCAAGGCCCACCCGAGCCCCCGCCCAAATATACCAACAAGCCCTAACTAACAATACGGACTTGCTCGAGCCTTCGGAACACCCAAAACAACGCTAAATCTAATAATCACACCTCTAAACTCCTAGGATCAAACTTAAGGATTTCTAAGTTCTTAATTTCTATAACAACCGCCGGACCGACCTATACTATTCGGAACAACCCCAAATTTTTTGCTGACAAGTCATGAATGACATAACGAAACTATCCCTGGTCTCGGAATCTCATTCGGACCTCGGTAACATATAATCACATTTCAAGCCAAATTTCAAATTCTATGAAAATCCTCAAAACTTCATTAACTCTAATTTTCCCATTTTGATCCGAACCCCGTCAAATCACGTCCGTTTCTTACCAAATTTCACAGATAACTTAAATAACACATATTGAACCTGTTCCGGGCTCCGAAGCCATAATACGGGCCCGACAGCACAGGTTTCACATCAAGGTTCATTTTCATAAGCCTCTAATATTTTCATAAAACAATTTTCTTTAAAAATTCATTTCTCGGACTTGGGTCCCCGGAATTCGATTCCGGGCATATGCCCAAGTCTCATATTTTCCTACGGACTTTCCGGGACCGTCAGATCACGGGTCTGGGTCTGTGTACCAAAACTGTTGACCAAAGTCAACCTTATTCAATTAATTATCATAAATTCAACTCTTAATCAAGTTTTCACATAAAGACTTCCCGACTACGCGCCTGGGCTGCGCACGCACATCGAGGTGAGATTAACGGAGGCTTTCGGGGCCTCGCAATGCAGTCACAATTTGATTTACATAAGATGACCCCTTTTGGGTCATCACAATCTCCCCCTCTAAAACAAACGTTTGTCCTTGAACGGACGTAGAATCATACCTGAAGTGACGAATAGCTGTGGATACATGCTCCGCATGTCCTCCTCGGACTTCCAAGTCGCCTCATCGACTGGTTGGCCCCTCCACTGGACCTTTACGGCAGAAATTCTCTTAGACCTCAATAGGCGGTCCTGCCTATCAATAATAGCAACTGGCTCCTCCTCTAAGCCCACCTTCTTATCTAACTGAATAGTGCTTGAATCTATCACGTGAGAGAAATCGGCATGATATCTCCGGAGCATGGATACATGAAATACCGGATGAACTCCTGGTAAGGCGGGAGGTAAAGCGAGCTCATAAGCAACCTCCCCGACTCGCCTTAACACCTCGAAAGGGGCTATAAACCTGGGGCTCAGCTTGCCCTTCTTCCCAAATCTCATAACGCCTTTCATCGGCGAAACCTTCAACATAGCCTTATCTCCCTCCATAAATGCCACATCACGCGCCCGCTGATCTGCCGAACTCTTCTGTCTGGACTGAGCTGTGCGGAGTCTCTCCTGAATAATCTTCACCCTATCCAAAACATCTCTCACCAGATCTGTGCCATATAATTTGGCCTCTCCGGGCTCAAACCACCCGATCGGAGAACGACACCGCCGACCATATAAAGCCTCGAATGGAGCCATCTCGATGCTGGACTAATAACTGTTATTGTATGCAAACTCCGCCAAAGGACAGAACTGATCCCATTGACCGCCAAAATGAATCACACAAGCCCTAAGCATATCCTCCAAAATCTGAACTGTATGCTCCGACTGACAATTAGTCTGAGGTTGAAATGCTCAGCTGAGATCTATCTGAGTACCCATCTCACTGTGCAATGCTCTCCAAAAGTGGGAGGTGAACTGAGGACCTCGATCTGATAGAATGGATACTGGCACACCGTGCAATCGAACTATCTCCCGAACATAAATCTGGGCTAGCCTCTCTATAGTATAAGTAGTAGCCACAGGAATGAAATGCGCCAATTTAGTCAATCTATCCAAAATGACCCAAACCGCGTCAACCTTCGGCAGAGTCCGAGGCAACCCAACCACAAAGTCCATGGTGATGCGCTCCCATTTCCACTCAGGAATGGGCATATGCTGAAACAAGCCCCCTGGCCACTGGTGCTCGTACTTAAACTGCTAACAATTAAGACACCTGGCCACATACTGAACAATGTCCTTCTTCATCCGCCTCCACCAGTAGTGCTGCTTCAAATCACAGTACTTCTTCGTCGCACCCGGATGAACTGAATACCGAGAATTATGTGCCTCTTCTATAATTCTCTTCCTCAAGCCATCAATATTAGGAACACATAAACGGCCCTGGAGCCTCAAGGCACCATCCTCGCCCAAAGTAACCTCCTTGGCCCTGCCCTGGACCACTGCATCCCGAAGCTCTGCAAGGCATGGATCATCAAAGTGTCGAGCCTTAATCTCCCCTAATAATGAAGACTGAGCAACTACCTGAGCCAAAACTCGACGAGGCTCCGAAAGGTCCAATCTCACTAGACGATTGGCCAAGGACTGAATGTCCAAGGCTAAAGGTCTCTCCTCCGCTGCAATGTAGGCCAAGTTTCCCATACTCGCTTCCCTCCTGCTCAAAGCATCTGCTACTACATTCGCCTTGCTCGGGTGATACAAGATAGTGAGATCATAATCCTTTAACAACTCAAGCCATCTCCGCTGCGTCAAGTTAAGGTCCCTCTGCTTAAGAAAGTACTGCAGGCTGCGGTGGTCAGTGTAGACCTCACATGACACACCATACAAATAGTGCCGCCAAATCTTCAAGGCATGAACAATTGCCGCCAACTCTAAGTCGTGAACATGATAATTCTTTTCATGAACCTTTAGCTGTCGCAAAGCATAAACAATAACCCTGCCATCCTGCATCAGCACATATCCCAACCCGACGCGTGAAGCATCGCAATACACAGTATATATCCTAGAACCAGAAGGCAATGACATAACTGGTGCTGAGGTCAAAACTGACTTGAGCTTCTGAAAGCTCACCTCACACTCGTCGGACCACCAAAACGGGGCATTCTTCTGAGTCAATCTGGTCAGTGGGGCTGCAATAGAGGAGAATCCCTCCATGAATCGACTGTAATAGCATGCTAAACCTAGAAAACTCCTAATCTCAGAAGCTGAAGTAGGACGCGGCCAACTTTGAACTGCCTCAATCTTTTGTGGATAAACCTTGATACCCTCACCGGACACCACGTGCCCAAAAAATGCCACCGACTCAAACCAGAACTCGCACTTGGAGAACTTAGCATATAGCTTCTGCTCTCGCAAGGTCTGAAGCATGACTCTCAAATGCTGCTCGTGCTCACCAAGGCTCCGTGAGTAGATCAGGATGTCATCAATGAAGACGATGATGAAGGAATCAATATACGGCCTGAATACCCTATTCATCAAGTCCATGAATACTGCTGGGGCATTAGTTAAACCAAAGGACATCACCAGGAACTCATAATGGCCATATCTGGTACGAAATGCAGTCTTCGGAACATCAGAAGCCCGAATCTTCAACTGGTGATAACCCGATCTCAGATCAATCTTAGAAAATACACGATCACCCTGCAACTGATCAAACAAATCATCGATGCATGGCAGAGGATACTTATTCTTGATGGTCACTTTATTTAGCTGGCGATAGTCAATGCACATCCGCATAGACCCATCCTTCTTCTTCACAAATAAGACTGGAGCACCCCACGATGACAAACTCGGCCTGATGAACCCCTTAGCCAACAACTCCTCAAGTTCCTCCTTTAACTCTTTCAGCTCCTTAGGAGCCATACGATACGGGGGAATGGAAATAGGCTGAGTATCTGGATACAGAAGTCAATATCTCGATCTGGAGGCATGCCTGGAAGATCTGAAGGAAACACATCCAAAAACTCTCGAACAACAGGAACTGAATTAATGGTAGTAGACTCGGCGGTGGTGTCCTGCACATAAGCAAGGTAAGCCAAACAACCCTTCTCGACCATATGCCGAGCATTTATGAAGGAAATGACCCGGCTGGAGGCACTAATTGAAGAAACTCTCCACTCTAGTCTAGGCGACTCAGGCATGGCTAAAGTAACTGTCTTGGTATGGCAATCTAACACAACATACCAATCCATGACTAGGATAACCTCAAAATTAATAATATCCAGCAATAAAAGATCTGCTCTGGTATCGAAACCGCAGAAAGTGATCACACAAGACCGGTAGACTCGGTCTACCACCACAGAATCGCCCACAGGAGTGGACGCATATATAGGAGAACCCAAGGACTCACAAGGGATATCTATAAAATGAGAAAATAGTACGAAAACATATGAATACGTGGATCCTGGATCAAATAGTACCGAAGCTTCCCTACATCACACTGAAATAATACCTGTGATTACGGCGTATGAGGCTACTGCATCTGATCTATCTAGAATGGCATAAAATCTGGCTGAGGCTCCTGAAGATTGAACTCCCCCAGAGTGAACAGGAACTAACTCACCTCCTCCTGACTGGCCTCCCCCTCTAGGACGACCCCTGCCGACCTATCCTCCACCTCGAGGCGGCCGGACTGCTGGTGCTGAACTCCTAGGCTGATAACTCTGCTGCACTGCCTTGCCCCGATACCTGGGACAATACCTCCACGTATGACCCGACTCCCCACACTCAAAACAACCTCCTGGTGCTACAACCTACTGCCCGAAAGAGGAAGAACCCTGAATAACCGGAGGGCGGTGTGAACCCTCAAGTAAGGCACTGAAATAGGAACTAGAGGATCTCTGATGACTGGAATAACTGATGGGTGCACCCTGGATGGCAGGTGGATGGTAAGAGCTCTCTAGCATGGCACTAAACTGAGGCCTCGCTGGAATACCCCTGGGAGGTAGTGGAGGTGGTGAATATGAAATCCTACTGAACTGGCCGCCTCCGAACTGACCTCTGCCCCTAGCTGGAGCACTTCTAAAGTCACCTGTGAACCTGACCCTCTTGTCCTGCTGACTCTGCTGTCCTGGCTGACCCTGCTCCCTGCTCCTCAAACGGTAACCCTTAATCCGTCGAGCTATCTCGACTACAAGCTGGTATGGGGTACCCATCTCTACCTCTCTGGCCATAGAGGCCCTAATACCTGAATGCAAGCCTGCCACAAACCGCCGCACCCTCTTGGCATCAGTAGGCAATATCATAAGGGCATGGCGAGACAACTCAGAAAATCTAGCCTCATAATCAGTCACTGACATCTGCCCCTGCTCTAGTCGCTCAAACTAACCCCGTAGCTCCTCCCTATCAGAAGGTGGAATGTATCTGTCTAGAAATAGCTTAGTGAACTGATCCCAAGTGACAGGAGGAGAATCTGCTAACCTGTTGAGAATATATGACTGCCACCACCTGCGAGCTCTGCCCTCTAACTGAAATGTGGTGAAATCCACTCCATGGGACTCCAAAATCCTCATGTTGTGCAGTCTGTCCCTGCACCTATATATAAAATCCTGAGCATCCTCTCCCCGCTCACTCCCGAAGAATGGAGGGCGAAGTCGGGTGCATCTATCCAACATCTTCTGCTAGTCACCTTCTGCAACTGGCCTGGGCTCTGGGGCTGCTACTACGGGTTGAACCCTTCCCACGGGCGGTGTGCCCGGGGTATGACGTGCTGCTGCTGCCTGACTTGTGGCCTGAGCGGTAGGAGTCTGGACTCCCCCTCCCGCCTGAGAAGTAGCAGGGTCGGCTGGAAATAAACCAGCCTGAGACATAGTGTCCATGAATCTCAGCATACGGCCCATGACCTCCTGGAAGCCTGGCCCTGTCATGAAATCCACTTGAGCAGGTGTTACTGGAGGCACCTCATCCTGCTCCTCCGTAATAGGGACCTCTGGTGGTTCCACTGATGTAGCTCTGGGACGCCCTCATCCCCTGCATGTGCTCTACCCCCGCCTCTACCCCGACCTTGGGCCGCCGGGGCAGCGGCCTCTCCCGGACCAGGAACATATGATGCACGCGTCCTCACCATCTGTGAGAGAATAGAAGAATAAGTTTGAGTACCTCATAGATTGCACGACAAGATATGAATAAAGGGAAGTTTTTAACACCCCATAGCCTTCTGAAGATATGTACAGACGTCTCCGTACCGATCCGCAAGACTCTACTGGGCCTACCCGTTACTCATGAGACTTATGTGAACCTAGGGCTCTGATACCACGTTGTCACGACCCAGAATCCTAATCCGAGTCGTGATGGCGCCCAACGACGGGGTTAGGCAAGCCAACACAAATTACGCTAAGTGATACCCTTACCATCTAATTATCAAGTCAACATTTACAAATTTTAAACAGTTAAACATGATGTTATCTTGACATGGAAATAAAGCATACGCGTGCCGGTACATCCCAAACCCAAAAAATATTTATTCACTATGCGTGTATGCCAGGAACTAGTGTCACGAGTGTCATGGGCAACTACTGAATATACAATGACTACAATATATACAGAGTCTCAGTCTGAATGAAATGGACAGAGAATATAACAAAAGAACTCCAGGGTGCTGCTAGGAAGTCGCCGGGAAAGCAGCTCACCGTGAAGTATGACCACGGTATCAATATCTAGCACCGGTCTGATAATCAAACGTACCAGCCTTTGGACTTGTACAGTCAAGTACAAAAAAGAAAAAAAAGTACAGCATGAGTACATATTAAATAAATATGTACCTAGTGAGTATCCCGCCTAAACTCAAAGAGGTAGTGACGAGAGGTCGACTCGATACTCACTAAGGTCCAATAGTAATAACATATGATAGAATATAATGAAATACAGTAGGCATGTCAGGAAATAAGCAACAAGTACATATCAGAAGCAGAAATCCAAACAACTACTGAACTAAACAATAAAGCACTTTCAAGGGTAAGACCACCGATCGAAACAATAATCACAATTTCTTAGATCCGCCGTGGCGTACAACCCGCTCCCATAAGGTACCTTCTAAACTCGCCGTGGCGTACGGACCGATACCATGTGTAACTCAAGTATTTCTCAACACTGCCGTGGCGTACGGCCCGATCCCATATATATATCACAAATACTTATCAACACTGCCGTTGCGTACGACCCGATCCCATATATATTCAAAGACTTTTCAACACTGTCGTGGCGCATGGCCCGATTCCATATTCATTTCAATTTCTTTTCAACACTGCCGTGGTGTAAGACCCGATCCCATATAGACATTATCACTCTCAAACCTGCCGTGGCGTACGGCCCGATCCGAGTATCTTACAATACTTACTTTCCATACAAATTCCTTTCCATTCAACAATTTTCCATAAAGCCTCAGAGGAACAACACTATACAAAACATAATCTCATAGTACATATGGCGTCACAATAAATCACATAAAGCATTACAAGGAAAACATATCAGGCATTACGAGAAAAGGCATACAAGGCATGATGTGGGCCTAACTACCCGGACATAACAATAATAGCCGCTACGCACGGACTCTCGTCACTTGGCGCGTACGTAGCCCCCAAACAATTTACACATAGCATATACATCACCTATGGGGACAATTCCGTCTTACAAGGTTAGAATGGAGACTCACCTCGTGTCGTTTCTACCCCTCGGACCACAACTGCGCCCGAAACTCCGAACTCTACACCCGAGGACTCGCAACTAGTCAAAAGGTGTAAAATTAAATCAATGCATGCACTATGTGAGATATTATCTTAGCTATTCAATAAAATCGTCATCCTTGAAGAATTCCCAATTTCCAACCCCGGTTCCGCATGGTCAAATTCCGAAAATTCTCGAAGGGATCACTCACCTATAGCCTAAGGATCATTAAGGTGTGATTCCTACTTGAATTTAAGGCCTAAAATGGAAAATCACAAAATCCTCAAGAACCCTAAAATTACTACCTAATTCTATGATTTTAGATAATTTAGTAGGGAATTTTACTAGGAATTAATGTTTGAAACTAATGCTAGATAGGGAATTTACTTACCTCAAGTACTAGGTTGAAGGCCCTCTTGGAAGCTCTCAAATAACACATGGAAAAAGATGGAAAATGGAAGAAATGACTAAATCCCGTATTTTAAACGAAATTTCACAGCCTGGCCTACAGGGGTTCCGCACCTGCGGCTCGAGGATCGCACATGCGGTCTCGCACCTGTGGAATTGGGCAAGAGGGGTTGGGGTCGCACCTGCGGAGCTGGAGACCGCACCTGCGGTTCAGCTCCTGCGGAAGAGGAACCGCACACGCGGAACCTTCACACCTGCGAGGCTGGGACCGCAGGAGCGGTCCCGCACCTGCGGCTGGGCAACCGCACTTGCGGTTACACCAGATCAGGTGCACCAGCTGCATCTTCAGATGGTATTTGGCCTCGTGTGGTGTCCGGGAGGCACCTGAGCCTACCCGAGCCCCCGCCCAAATATACCAACAAGTCCTAACTAACAATACGGACTTGCTCGAGCCTTCGGAACACCCAAAACAGCGCTAAATCTAATAATCACCCCTCAAAACTCCTATGATCAAACTTAAGGATTTCTAAGTTCTTGATTTCTATAACAACGCGCCGGACCGACCTATATTATTCGGAACGACCCCAAATTCTTTGCTGACAAGTCATGAATTACATAACAGAACTATTCCCGGTCTCGGAATCTCATTCAGACCTCGGTAACATAAAATCACATTTCAAGCCAAATTTCAAATTCTATGAAAATCCTCAAAACTTCATTAACTCTAATTTTCCCATTTTGATCCGAAACCCGTCAAATCAAGTCTGTTTCTTACCAAATTTCACAGATAACTTAAATAACACATATTGAACCTGTTCCGAGATTTGAAACCATAATACGGGCCCGACAGCACAGGTTTCACATCAAGGTTCATTTTCATAAGCCTCTAATATTTTCATAAATTAATTTTCTTTAAAAATTCATTTCTCGGACTTGGGTCCTCGGAATTCGATTCCGGGCATACGCCCAAGTCCCATATTTTCCTATAGATTTTCCGGGACCGTCAGATCACTGGTCCGGGTCCGTTTACCAAAAATGTTGACCAAAGTCAACCTTATTCAATTAATTATCATAAATTCGACTGTTAATCAACTTATCACATAAAGGCTTCCCGGCTACGCGCCTGGGCTACGCACGCACATCAAGGTGAGATTAACGGAGGCTTTCAGGGCCTCGCAGCGCAGTCACAATTAGATTTACATAAGATGACCCCTTTTGGGTCATCACAATCTCCCCCTCTAAAAATAACGTTCGTCCTCGAACGAATGTAGAATCTTACCTGAAGTGCCGAATAGCTGTGGATACCTGCTCCGCATGTCCTCCTCGGAATACCAAGTCGCCGCATCGACTGGTTGGCCCCTCCACTGGACCTTTACGGCAGAAATTCTCTTAGACCTTAACTGGCGGTCCTGCCTATCAAAAATAGCAACTGGCTCCTCCTCGAAGCCCATTTTCTCATCTAACTGAATAGTGCTGGAATCTATCACGTGAGAGAAATCGGCATGATATCTCCGGAGCATGGATACATGAAATACCGGATGAACTCCTGATAAGGCGGGAGGTAAAGCGAGCTCATAAGCAACCTCCCCGACTCGCCTCAACACCTCGAAAAGGCCTATAAACCTGGGGCTCAGCTTGCCCTTCTTCCCGAATCTCATAACGCCCTTCATTGGAGAAACCTTCAACATAACCTTATCTCCCTCTATAAATTTCACATCACGCGCCCGCTGATTTGTGTAACTCTTCTGTTTGGACTAAGCTGTGCGGAGTCTCTCCTGAATAATCTTCACCCTATCCAAATCATCTATCATCAGATCTGTGCAATATAATTTGGCCTCGCCGGGCTCAAACCACCCGATAGGAGAACGACACCGCCGACCATATAAAGCCTCGAATGGAGCCATCTCGATGCTGGACTGATAATTGTTATTGTATGCAAACTCCGCCAAAGGCAAGAACTGGTCCCATTGACCGCCAAAATCAATCACACAAGCCCTAAGCATATCCTCCAAAATCTGAACTGTACGCTCCGACTGACAATTAGTCTGAGGTTGAAATGCTCAGCTGAGATCTATCTGAGTGCCCATCTCACTGTGCAATGCTCTCCAGAAGTGGGAGGTGAACTGAGGACCTCGATCTGATATAATGGATACTGGCACACCGTGCAACCGGACTATCTCCCGAACATAAATCTGGGCCAGCCTCTCTGTAGTATAAGTAGTAGCCACAGGAATGAAATGCGCCAATTTAGTCAATCTATCCACAATGACCCAAATCGCGTCAACCTTCCGCAGAGTCCGAGGCAACCCAACCACAAAGTCCATGGTGATGCGCTCCACTTCCACTCAGGAATGGGAATATGCTGAAACAAGTCCCCTAGCCTCTGGTGCTCGCACTTAACCTGCTAACAATTAAGACACCTGACCACATACTGAACAATGTCCTTCTTCATCCGCCTCCACCAGTAGTGCTGCTTCAAATCACAGTACATCTTCGTCGCACCCGGATGAACTGAATACCGAGAATTGTGGGCCTCTTCTAAAATTCTCTACCTCAAGCCATCAATATTAGGAACACATAAACGGCCCTGGAGCCTCAAGACACCATCCTCGCCCAAAGTAACCTCCTTGGCCCTGCCCTGGACCACTGCATCCCGAAGCTCTGCAAGGCATGAATCATCAAAGTGTCGAACCTTAATCTCCCCCAATAATGAAGACTGAGCAACTACCTGAGCCAAAACTCGACGAGGCTCCGAAAGGTCCAATCTCACAAGGCGATTGGCCAAGGACTGAATGTCCAAGGCTAAAGGTCTCTTCTCCACTCCAATGTAGGCCAAGACATCCATACTCGCTGCCCTCCTGCTCAAAGCATCTGCTACTACATTCGCCTTGCCCGAGTGATACAAGATAGTGAGATCATAATCTTTTAACAACTCAAGCCATCTCCGCTGCCTCAAGTTAAGGTCCCTCTGCATAAGCAAGTACTGCAGGCTACGGCGGTCAGTTTAGACCTCACATGACACACCATACAATTAGTGCCGCCAAATCTTCAAGGCATGAACAATCGCCGCCAACTCTAAGTCGTGAACATGATAATTCTTTTCATGAACCTTCAGTTGTCGCGAAACATAAGCAATAACCCTGCCATATTGCATCAGCACACATCCCAACCCGACGCGTGAAGCGTCGCAATACACAATATACATCCCAGAACCGGAAGGCAATGGCAGAACTGGTGCTGAGGTTAAAGCTGACTTGAGCTTTTGAAAGCCCGCCTCACACTCGTCGGACCACCGAAATGCGGCATTCTTCTGAGTCAATCTGGTCAGTGGGGCTATAAAAGAGGAGAATCCCTCCACGAATCAACGGTAATAGCCTGCTAAACCCAGAAAACTCCTAATCTCTGAAGTTGAAGTAGGACGCGGCCAACTCTGAATTGCCTCAATCTTCTGTGGATCAACCTTGATACCCTCACCGGACACCACGTGCCCCAAAAATGCCACCGACTCCAACCAGAACTCGCACTTAGAGAACTTAGCATATAGCTTCTGCTCTCGCAAGGTCTGAAGCACAACTCTCAAATGCTGCTCGTGCTCACCAAGGCTCTGTGAGTATATCAGGATGTCATCAATAAAGACGATGACGAAGGAATCAATATACGACCTGGATACCCTATTCATCAGGTCCATGAATGCTGCTGGGGCATTAGTTAAACCAAAGGACATCACCAGGAACTCATAATGGCCATATCTGGTACGAAATGCAGTCTTCGGAACATCTGAAGCCCGAATCTTCAACTGGTGATAACCCGATCTCAAGTCAATCTTAGAAAATACACGATTACCCTACAACTGATCAAACAAATCATCGATGCGCGGCAGAGGATACTTATTCTTGATGGTCACTTTATTTAGCTGGCGATAGTCAATGCACATCCGCATAGACCCATCCTTCTTCTTCACAAATAAGACTAGAGCACCCCACAGCGACACACTCGGCCTGATGAAACCCTTAGCCAACAACTCCTCAAGTTGCTCCTTTAACTCTTTCAGCTCATTAGGATCCATACGATACGGGAGAATGGAAATAGGCTGAGTATCTGGAGCCAAATCAATACAGAAGTTAATATTTGATCTAGAGGCATGCCTGGAAGATCTGAAGGAAACACATCCGAAAACTCTCAAACAACATGCACTGAATCAATGGTAGGAGACTCGGTAGTGGTGTCCCGCATATAAGCAAGGTAATCCAAACAACCCTTCTCGACCATATGCCGAGCATTTATGAAGGAAATGACCCTGCTGGAGGCACTAACTGAAGAACCTCTCCACTCTAGTCTAGGCGACTCAGGCATGGCTAAAGTAACTATCTTGGCATGGAAATCTAACATAAAATGATAAGGAGATAGTAAATCCATGCCTAGGATAACCTCAAAATCAATCATATCTAGCAATAAAAGATCTGCTATGGTATCGAAACCGCAGAAAGTGATCATACAAGACCGGTAGACTCAGTTTACCACCACAGAATCGCCCACAGGAGTGGACACATATATAAGAGAACCCAAGGACTCATGAGGGATAACCAGAAAATGAGCAAATAGTACGGAAACATATGAATACGTGGATCCTAGATCAAATAGTACCGAAGCCTCCCTACCACATACTGAAATAATACCTGTGATTACGGCGTCTGAGGCTACAACATCTTATCTGGCCGGAATGGCATAAAATTTGGCTGAGTCTCCTGAAGACTGAACTCTCCCAGAGTGAACAGGAACTAACTGACCTCCTAATGACTAGCCTCCCCCTCTAGGACGACCCCCGCCGACCTGTCCTCCACCTCGAGGCGGCCGGACTGTTGGTGCTGAACTCCTAGGCTGATAACTCTGTTGCATTGCCTTGCCCCGATACCTAGGACAATACCTCCACGTATGACCCGACTCCCCACACTCAAAACAACCTCCTGACGCTACAGCCCACTGCCCGAATAAGGAAGAACCCTGAATAGACGGAGGGCGGTGTGAACCCTCAGGTAAGGCACTGAAATAGGAACTAGAGGATCTATGATGATTGGAATAACTGCTGGGTGCACCCTGGATGGCTGGTGGATGGTAAGAGCGCTCTAGCATGGCACTAAACTGAGGCCTCGCTGGAATACCCCTGGGAGGTAGTGAAGGTGCTGAATATGAAGGCCTACTAAACTGGCCGCCTCCGAATCGACCTCTGCCCCTAGCTGGAGCACTCCTAAAGTCACCTGTGAACCTGGCCCTCTTGTCCTGCTGACCCTGCTGGCTTGGCTGACCCTGATCCCTGCTCCTCATACGGTAAACCTCAATCCGTCGAGCTATCTCGACTACAAGCTAGTATGGGGTACCCTTCTCTACCTCTCTGGCCATAGAGGCTCTAATACCTGGATGCAAGCCTGCCATAAACCGCCGCACCCTCTCGGCATCAGTAGGCAATATCATAAGGGCATGGCGATACAACTCGGAAAATCTAGCCTCATAATCAGTCACTGACATCTGCCCCTGCTCTAGTCGCTCAAACTGACCCCGTAGCTCCTCCCTCTCAGAAGGTTGAATGTATCTGTCTAGAAATAGCTGAGCGAACTGATCCCAAGTGACAGGAGGGGAATCTGCTGGCCTATTGATAATATATGACTGCCACCACCTGCGAGCTCTGCCCTCTAACTGAAATATGGTGAAATCCACTCTATGGGACTCCAAAATCCTCATGTTGTGCAGTTTGTCCCTGCACCTATCAATAAGATCCTGAGCATCCTCTCCCCGCTCACCCCCGAAGACTGGAAGGCGAAGTCGGGTCCATCTATCCAACATCTTCTGCTGGTCACCTTCTGCAACTGGCCTGGGCTCTGGGGCTGCTACTACGGGCTGAACCCCTCCCATGGGCGGTGTGCCCGGGGTATGGCGTGTTGTTGCTGCCTGACCTGTGGCCTGAGCAGTAGGAGTCTGGACTCTCCCTCCCACCTGAGAAGTAGCAGGGTCGGCTGGAAATAAACTAGCCTGTGACATAGTGTCCATGAATCTCAGCATACGGCCCATGACCTCTTGGAAGCTTAGCCCCGTCATGAAATCCACTGGAGCAGGTGCTACTGGAGGCACCTCATCTTGCTTCTCCATAATAGGGTCCTCTGGTGGTGTCACAGGTGTAGCTCTTGGACGCCCTCGTCCCCTGCAGGTGCTCTACCCCCGCCTCTACCCCGACCTTGGGCAGCCGGGGTAGCGGCCTCTCCCAGACCCGGAACATTGGATGCACGCGTCCTCACCATCTGTGAGAGAATAGAAGAATAAGTTTGAGTACCTCATAGATTGTACGACTGTATGTGAAGATATGTACAGACGTCTCCGTACCGATCCGCAAGACTCTACTGGGCCTGCCCGTTACTCGTGAGACTTACGTGAACCTAGGGCTCTGATACCACGTTGTCACGACCCAGAATCCTAATACGCGTTGTAATGGCGCCCAACGATGGGGTTAGGCAAGCCAACACAAATTACGCTAAGTGATACCCTTCACATCTAATTAAACAAGTCAACATTTACAAATTTTAAATAGTTAAACATGATGATAGCTTGACATGGAAATAAAGCATACGCGTGCCAGTACATCCCAAACCCAAATGATATATATACACTACGCGTGTTTGCCAGGAACTAGTGTCACGAGTGTCATGGGAAACTACTGAATATACAATGACTACAATATATACAGAGTCTCAGTCTGAATGAAATGGACAGAGAATATAACAAAAGAACTCCAGGGTGCTGCTACGAAGTCGCCGGGAAAGCAGCTCACCGTGAAGTATGACCACGCTATCAATATCTAGCACCGGTTTGATAATCAGACGTACCAGTAGTGACGAGAGGTCGACTCGATACTCACTAAGGTCCAACATTAATAACATATGATAGAATATAATGAAATACAGTAGGCATGTCAGGAAATAAGCAACAAGTACATATCAGGAGCAGAAATCCAAACAACTACTGAACTAAAAAATAAAGCACTTTCAAGGGTAGGACCACCAAACGAAACAATAATCACAATTTCTTAGATCCGCCGTGGCGTACGGCCAGCTCCCATAAGGTACCTTCTAAACTCGCCGTGGCGTACGACCCGATTCCACGTGTATCTCGAGTATTTCTCAACACTGCCATGGCGTACGGCCCGATCCCATATATATATCACAAATACTTCTCAACACTGCCATGGCGTACGACCCAATCCCATATATATTCAATTACTTTTCAACACTGCCGTGGCGCACGACCCGATCCCATATTCATTTCAATTTCTTTTCAACACTGCCGTGGCGCACGACCCGATCCCATATTCATTTCAATTTCTTTTCAACACTGCCGTGGCGTATGACTCGATCCCATATAGACATAATCACTCTCAAACCTGTCGTGGCGTACGACCCGATCCCAATATCTTACAATACTTACTTTCCATACAAATTCCTTGCCATTCAACAATTTTCCATAAAGCCTCAGAGGAACAACACTATACAAAACATAATCTCATAGTACATATGGCGTCACAATGAATCACATAAAGCATTTCAAGGAAAACATATCAGGCTTACGAGAAAAGGCATACAAGGCATGATGTGGGCCTAACTACCCGGACATAACAATAATAGCCGCTACGCACGGACTCTCATCACTTGGCGTGTACGTAGCCCCCAAACAATTTACACATAGCATATACATAACCTATGGGCACAATTCCCTCTTACAAGGTTAGAAAGGAGACTCACCTCGTGTCGAATCTACCCCTCGGACCACAACTGCGCCCGAACTTCCGAACTCTACACCCGAGGACTCGCAACTAGTCAAAAGGTGTAAAATTAAATCAATGCATGCACTATGCGAGAAATTATCTTAGCTATTCAATAAAATCGCCATCCTTGAAGAATTCCCAATTTCCAACCCCGGTCCCGTATGATCAAATTCCAAAAATTCTCGAAGGGATCACTCACCTATAGCCTAAGGATCATTAAGGTGTGATTCCTACTTGAATTTAAGGCCTAAAATGAAAAATCACAAAATCCTCAAGAACCCTAAAATTACTACCTAATTCTATGATTTTAGATAATTTAGTAGGGTGTTTTACTAGGAATTAATGTTTGAAACTAATGCTAGATAGGGAATTTACTTACCTTAAGTACTAGGTTGAAGGCCCTCTTGGAAGCTCTCAAATAACACAAGGAAGAAGATGGAAAATGGAAGAAATGACTAAATCCCGTGTTTTAAACGAAATTTCACTGCCTGGCCTACAGGGGTTCCGCACCTGCGGCTCGAGGACCGCACCTGCAGTCTCACACCTGCGGAATTAGGCAAGAAGGGCTGGGGTTGCACCTGCAGAGCTGGAGACCGCACCTGCGGTTCCGCTCCTGCGAAAGAGGAACCGCACCTGCGGAACCTTCGCACCTGCGAGGCTGAGACCGCAAGAGCGGTCCCGCACCTGCGGCTGGGAAATTGCACCTGCGGTTACACGAGATCAGGTGCACCAGCTGCATCTTCAGCTGGTATTTTGCCTCGTGTGGTGTCTGGGAGGCACATGGGCCCACCCGAGCCCCTGCCTAAATATACCAACAAGTCCTAACTAACAATACGGACTTGCTCGGGCCTTCGGAACACCCAAAACAACGCTAAATCTAATAATCACCCCTCAAAACTCCTAGGATCAAACTTAAGGATTTCTAAGTTCTTGATTTCTATAACAACGCGCTGGACCGACCTATACTATTCGGAACGACCCCAAATCTTGCAGACAAGTCATGAATGACATAAAGGAAGTATCCCCGGTCTCGGAATCTCATTCAGACCTCGGTAACATAAAATCACATTTCAAGCCAAATTTCAAATTCTATGAAAATCCTCAAAACTTCATAAACTCTAATTTCCCCATTTTGATCCGAAACCCATCAAATCAATTCCGTTTCTTACCAAATTTCATATATAACTTAAATAACACATATTGAACCTGTTCCGGGCTCCGAAACCATAATACGGGCCTGGCAGCACAGGTTTCACATCAAGGTTCATTTTCATAAGCCTATAATATTTTCATAAAATAATTTTTTTTAAAAATTCATTTCTCGGACTTGGGTCCTCGGAATTCGATTCCGGGCATACGCCCAAGTCCCATATTTTCCTACGGACCTTTCGGGACCGTCAGATCACGGGTCCGGGTCTGTTTACCAAAAATGTTGACAAAAGTCAACCTTATTCAATTAATTATCATAAATTCAACTCTTAATCAAGTTTTCACATAAAGGCTTCCCGGCTATGCGCCTGTCAGTGGACAGATGTTGAGGCTGGACCCTCCATCTATCAAGACCCTAGCAATGAACTTATCCTTGCATTGCACTGTGATGTGAAGTGCCCTGTTATGGCTCAATCCTTCAGGTGGAGACTCGTCTTCGTGAAAGGTGATCTTATGGATCTCCAGCACTTGCCCCACCATGTTTTCAATTTCTCCGCTGGTAATATTGTTGGGTACGTATGCTTCATTCAACACTTTCATCAGAGCATTCCTATGCGCCTTAGAATTTTGTAGTAGAGATATGATGGATATCTTGGCAGGAGTTTTGTTCAAATGATCATCAACAAAGTATTCTCTTGCATGGGTTGTTTGGTGGCAGCTTCCTTACTTGTCCCTCCCAGATCTTCAGGTGTGTAGGTTCTTCTAGTTCTGGTCATCCCTTGTGCAGCACCAGACTCTTCCATTTTTTCTTTCCCTTTTCTCCTAGCTTCGGCAACATAATCCCAAGGTATGGAGTTGGATTTGAAGGGAGGTGTGGATGCTACCATCACAGTGAAGGGTGTGATTACTTCTACCTCACATGGAGTTGGTGTATCTGCAGGTGGTGTCACTTCGACTTCAAACAGAGCTGATGCGACTACCTCAACTTTGACTGGCGACTGTATCTGTACCACAATGGGAGTGAGTATGACTACAGGTTTCTTAGGGTCGCCATCTTCCTGAATAAGCCCAATTGACCCTTCAGGATCCCATTCTTCATCAGTTTCTATCACATTTACTCCTTCACCCCTATGATCTGGGAGGGGATTGTTGCAGACATTGGGTGCGACTTCCTTCTCCTGTATGACTTTGGTATCAATAAGCGTTTGAATCTTGTCTTTCGGAGTGCGGCCTTCATCAATGTTATGTCCCTTCATGCCGGACTGGTATGCACATGTCTTGTTTGGCTTGACCCATTGGGAGGAGTTTTCCATAGCCACAACGGGAATATGGGTGACATATCCAACAACCTTTAATCTTTCATATAGCTGGTCGATGGGTTCAGCAATATGGGTGTACTGTCTGGGTGGTCTGTGATAAAAATTGGGTCTGGATTTTTGATAATTTGGACGAGCTGGAGGTGAATGATAGTAGGCTGGCTGAGTGCTATAAGTGTGTTAGGCGGTGGCGGGTTGGGGATATCTGGGAGGTGAAGGTTGGTATGTTGGTGGAGGTGTTTGGTATGTGAGCGGAGATTTTTGACCTTGGGATACCATTACTACCCCTATCTCCTTCTTCTTTGATATGCCTCCCGATTGTAATGCTTTGTTCTTGGCCTGCAACGCCCCAAAATTTGTTACCATTCCGCTCTTAATCCCTTCTTCGATCCTTTTTTCGAGTTTGATGATAAAAGAGAACTTGTGATTCTAAATTACCATTAACCTCTCATAATATTGTGGATCCTGAGCCCTGACAAAGAATTTGTTCATTTGTTCTTTCTCTAATGCCGGCCTGAACTTTGCGGCTTCTGACCTCCATCGAGTAGCATACTCGCAGAAAGTCTCAGTTGGCTTCTTCTTGAGGTTCTGTATGTAGAAGACATCGCTGCATTTTTTGTATTGAACCTGAATCTATCCATGAAGTCCGATGCCATGCTTACCCAATTAGCCCATTTCTTAGTATTTTGACTTATGTACCATGTAGGGCGTCTCTAGTGAGGCTTCT